>CAUYRH010052923.1:0-38784 GCA_963574655.1 Perodicticus potto
AATGTCTTCATATAGTGATTAAAAGGCCATGAAGGCTATGTTAAATAGTTCAATGAAAATATTTCAGATTGTATATGAAGTCAGCACATTGTGCCCCATGATTGCACCAATGTACACAATTATGATTTAATAAAAAATAAAATAAAACAATTTAGCTGAACTGGTATAGTGACATGCACCTATAGTCCTAGCTACTCAGGAAGCTGAGATAGGAGGGTTGTTTGAGCCCAGGAGTTTGAGGCTATAGTGAGCTGTGATCTCATCACTGCACTCCAGATTGGGGGACAGAATGAAACCCTGTCTCTTAAAAAAATATATACAATTCAATGGTTTTTATTATTTCTGTGTAGTTTTGCAAAAACCATCACAATAATCAATTGTAGAACACTTTCATGACCCTAGAAAAAAATTCCACACTCAGTAGTAGTCCTAATCCCCTCAGCTCTCCTAATCTTAGGCAATTTCTAATTTACTTTCTGTCTGTATGTATTTGCCTATTCTGGACATTTCATATAAATGGAATTTTATAGTTATGTGTTCTTTAGTGACTGGCTTCTTTCATTTGGCATAATGGTTTTGAGGTTCACCCATGTTATAGAGTGAGTCAATATTTTATTCTTTTTTTTTTTACTGAGTAACATTTCACTGTGTGGATATACCAAATTTTATTTTTATTATTCTATATTTGCACATTCAACTTATACTCAAATTTTTAGAAAAACATTATGCACAAGTATATAAGAAAGACTACCTATAAGCCACATAAAATTTTCATTTAATTCAGTTATAATTACTATGTATAAGGTGATGCGGTTGGCATTGTAAGGTACACCAAAAGAAGGTAAAATTATGTCTATCTTAAGAATACTGTTTTTTTTTGTTTTTGTTTTGTTACTTAGGCCCAAAGTAGGCTCAAACTCACTGCCCCTGGTGTGTGGGGCCAGAGTGAAGAATACTGTTTTATGATTTACTAAGCTCCTTGTCAATTGTTTCTAATATTCTTACTACAGTATTCCAGGGAATAAGCATAATTTTTGTTGTTCCTAAAGAAATAGGACTTGACACAGGCTATTTAACCTTTCCTAGTCTCAGTTTACTTATCTAAGAAACAGAATGATAATGGAAAAGTCTAAGTGCAATAGTATGTATAAAGTGTTTAAACAGGGGACCTAGAACATAATTATTTCTCAACAAATATCTCACTGATCAGAAAACTAATTTATTACATTCTAAGACCACCCTGTTTAACCTGCAGTTACTGGTCACATTATAGATGCTCAGCAGCCACTATTAATCATATCGGCCCGCACAGATAGACATTTTTATTATTGCGGACAGTTCTGTTTGCTAGTGTGTTGTACTATACATGACTACCCACTCACAAGGAAATTTTAAGGGTGTGATTTTTTATTTTTATTTTTTTTTGAGACAGATTCTTACTTTGTTGTCCTACGTAGAGTGCTGTGGTGTCATAGCTCACAGCAACCTCAAACTCTTGGGCTCAAGAGATTCTCTGCCTCCTGAGTAGCTAGGACTACAGGCACCTGACACAATGCCCGGCTTAAGGGTATGATTTAGACAGTATTATATATGTTCACAGTGAGTTGACGCCTCTCCCTTCTGTTAATGATCAATGCTCAGGAGGAGATGCTCCTTGAACTTGACCTTGAAGTATGAGTATACCCAAAGGGAGGGGGTCATTTAGTCATCAGTTTTTGAGAAGGGAATTTTTGTATTGGGAAGTTTGATCTGACAAAATGGTTAAAGTAGATAGGATGGATCATAAGCTTGGCTCTCTTCTCAGTAGTCACTTTTAAATCACATAATTATAATTTGAAAAATAGATAAAATATCATAGCTCCTAAAAATAAAGGAAGAAATATTGGTAGGAAGAGTTAATCAACAGTCTCGTCAGATAAGGACCCTCTGCTGGCATTTAAATTACTCTATACTTGGCTCGCTTGGCTCAAGTTTCCAAGTCTCAAGAAAGCCAGTCCACTCTGCTAAACAGGGGTGGCATGCCCACTCTGTGGTTTGCCATGGTAGTGCAAAATGTCCTGACAGTCCTACCATAGCTGCACATATTGAGAGAGGGGTTATTCAGTAGGAAGATGTTTAGATCTGAAATCACAAATAGCCAAATGAAAAATACCATTTGGAAGAAAATGTAATACAGTGTTTGAGGATGCAGGCTTTGGAGTTGAATAGTCCTGGGTTCAAATTTACCATGACTAATGAATAATTTTATAGTACCCTTTTATTTACTTGCCAATTTGGGATGAACATATATGCCTCAATGCGTTGTTTGAGGATTAAATGAGACTTAAACCTATTGACTCGATTTGACCTGTCTGACACCTACCTAAAAAAACCCTGTTGAAAAGGCATGCCTGTTTTGACCTGACTCAGAGTGATACTCAGTGAGGAAAGCTGTATGGCTGGGTCATTTATTGAAAACATTTAGAAGCAGTGTACATTGAAATGTAGCGATTGCTTTATGAATAACTATGTTTATACTTAGTACAGTATTGAACATTATATTCAGGAAATACTTGTTGAGCTGAGTTATATATAACTCCCTTAACTATGAGACTCATTTCTAGATTCATTAGTAGTAGAGTGTTTCTGAGTATTCCATAAAACTGTGGAAAAATATGAAGTTGAATAACTCATAGATATGGGGACATGAAACAAATTTGAATCACTCTTCAGCTCCAATTTGTTCTAAGTTGATAGAAACTTGAGTTAGCAATCCCTAGATCCGACTTGTTATGTAAAATGGAAATAATTTATGAAAACCACTTAGTCTAGGTTAAAACTATAACTGCGTTATTACTAAATTTCTGTAGATCTACTATTATAGTATTTTCTACTTTGACACTTTTAGGAATAGAGAATGAGAGTAAGAAGCAGGGAGAATAGCAGAATATTGGATTTGATATAATAATAGAAATCATGTAACTTAGCATAGGGAAGAATAGAATGGAGAATATTGCTATAAATTAGATTTTCAGCTGGTTCATACTTGTCATACAATGTAGAAGTGTTCATTTAGGCTCTTATCAAGTTCAGGAAGATGGCAAGTTGACTGCTTTTGCAGCCTTTTCTTTTATAGTTTCTTATTCCCCAATAGTTACAAACCATTTTACATTCAAAACATAGACGTGACCACTGATGGAACTACTATTATTGTCAGTAGTATTCACCCTACCTTACCAAATCAGCAATATGTTGAATGTTTTGGATGAAAAAAAAAAAAAAATGGAAAAAGCCAGTGCAACTGGTTAGTTAGTAATCATACGATAGCAAAAACTGGGCTAGAGAAGGACCGTTTCCTTCAGTATAACTCTCTACAAAGTTTCATAACCTTTGCCCACACTTATTTTAACCAGCAAAAAAGAGCTAGCCCTAACTTGTAAGATGATTACCAGAATGAACCTGATAGATTCTTTTTAGATGGATTACCTTGAAGGAATGGATGTTTTTGAGAGTGTGTGTGTATTTTAGAAATACTGTAGGAATACAGAAAACATAAATAAAAATTGTGATGGGTAGAAAGGTTGCATTCTATAGACATGTAGATAAAACTTTAAAAGGGAAAAATAAGGAACTGAGATAGCTATCTCATAAGCTCTGTGTAATAACTATGTAATTTTACATATATTCAGATAATTTTTTAAAAAAATTAAATAGGAAATACACTAAGGTTTGTTAATATTCCACACACTATCGTGTATTTGGCTTTCTTTTCTAAATTGCATAGTGAGAAATAATGAGTTATTGTTTGTATAGTACTTTTAGGTTCCCAGTTAAAATATATTATGAAATAGTTATGCTACTATAAAACAGCGTAACTATTGCAGTGTGTCACAAAATTGTGGCAACATGTGCAGCTGTTTTCAAAAGACAACGCAGAGTGATGTAGGTTTGTCACGGCTCTAGACTTTTCAATGATCACTAATGAATATTTCAACCTGGACATATAGAAAACATAAATGAAATTGCATGAATTCTCCATGTACAATGATTTTTTAATGAAATGTTTATGTTTTCAATTTTTGTTGCTTTTCAGAATCTTTAAGAATAACTCTGAAATTATTTCTTAAAATCTGAAACAAGTGTTGAGATGTATACCCTTATCTTTTGTTATTCCTGACATTATTGCTGGATAATATCAGACACGCTAATAGTTTTAGCTATGGTACATATCTGACAACTTAAAGCACACCTCAATACCATCAAAGCATCAATACTGAAACACTTAGGCTCTAATAGACAGTGCTCTTTTTATTTCTTCATACCATCTACTCCACCAGGGACACCTGACTCTCAGGAATGCCACTATTCTACTCCAGGTCTTATTTGACTAACTTTTGCTCACATTTTAGGAAAACTTACACATCATCTCTACTAGAAAGTATTCACTGACAACCTGCCACCACTCAGGGACCTTCTGTCTTATCTCCAGTATGTCTAGGAAGGTGCCATTTGTATAGCCATAGCACCTTGCACTTCCTAGTTTTCTGAATCTAATCCATTTTTTAAAGTATACTGAATAATAAATGTTGGGGTAATAAGAGCCTATATTGCATTATTTTAAATGGAAAAATACAATTTATATAATAATTCACTAAGCATATATGAAAAACATAAGGTCTTTAAAAACTAACTTCCTTTTAACCCATAATGAACTCATTAATGGGCATGTTTGTATGCAGTTTGAAATTATAAATGTAGAGCATCAGACTTGAATTTCATTATCCTGTATTGCAAAGGAGATGTATTAAAATATAAGTAAACATGAATTAATATATTAAATATGAATAATTTAAAGTACTTTTGGAATGGTGGAGTAAGAACACCTGAAAATCTGTTCCTCCATTAAAGGAACAAGAACTCTGGCAAAAATGGGAAAAATCTACATTTTGACACCTTTGGAATTTAACCAAATGGTCGCAAAAATCTGAGGAACACTTACTAAAGAAAAAATGTCTTATTCTTGGTAAGAGAGACAGGTCTGTTGTGTTTTATCTTGCTTTATCTCTCTTTCTCTCCCATGCTCCACAGTAGCCTTGCCAGCACCCTTAGTTTCCCACAGCTGTGAAAAACAGCAGCCGATCAGCCAGTGGAGATGGTTTCCAGAAAACCCATCCCCTGGGTTTTCTATTTGACCTGTCTGACACCTCCCTAGAAAAACCCTGTTAACAAGGCATGCCTGTTTTGACCTGACTCAGAGTGATACTCAGTGAGGAAAGCTGTATGGCTGGGTCATTTATTGAAAACATTTAGAAGCAATTGTTTTTAATATCACACATGCCCAAGGCAGTGATATCAGCTGAGGCCAACAAAAGGCTGACCAAATAATGTTATGGAAAAACTAGAGAATAAGATATCTACAGGAGAAATTGAAAGCCTTCAAAAACATTTTTGGGGCTCTGTAAGGCCATATGCATGTGCAGGCTTTTTGCAATCTTAGGAAATAACTAAGTAGGCATTAAGCCCTCACCTCTGTTTGGACTTGATGCTAGGTGTAAGGAAAAAGTAATCACTAGTGATGAAAGCATGCCACTTAGCAAAGGGAGGCAGACTTAATACTTTAAGACATTTAAAAGAATCGTTTTCTAATCATTAGGCATCCACTAAGCTACCTGAGCATAGACTCTTAGTGGTCAGTATAACAAAGAATACAGACTTTACAGAATTCCAGGAAAGTCTGCTAAACAAGCAGCAACATCAATGCACCCTGTTAAAGGGAGGCAACATCTTATTTCTAGAGTAGCCATATTCTATTATTCATAATGTGCATTTTTGACAAAAATTACAAAACAGAAACAGTAAAGAAGCAGGAAAATATAAGGCATAAACATAAAATAAAAGGAGTCCATAGAAACACTTCCTGAGAGATCCCAGATGTTGTACTTACTAGACAAGAATTTAAACTATTTTAAATATGTTCAGAGGAAAAAGCAACAGCAACAAAAGGGTCCAAGATAATAAAGGAAAGTATGAGAATAATGTCTTACCTAAGAGGCAGTAACATTAAAGAGATAGCTATTATAAACAGGAATGAAATTGAAATTCTGGAGTTGAAGAGCACAATAAGCAAAATGGAAAATTCACTAGATGGTCTCAACAGCAGATCTAAGCTGGAAAAAAAATGAAATTAGTGAGTGTAAGGATAGGTCAACTGAGGTTATCAATTCTAAGAAACAGGAAAAATAAAGAATGAAGAAAAATGAAGAGAGCTTAAGAGGCTTGTGTGATACCATCAAACATATTAGGCACCTTAGAAGAAGAGAGATGAGAGAAGGGACTAAAAGAATATTTGAGGAAATGATGACAGAAGATTTCCAAATTTGATGAAAACATTAATCTGTACATCCAAAAAGTTTTATGAACTTCAAATAGGATGAACTGGTGGCACACATAGCTCAGTGGGTAGGGCACCAGCCACATATACCAATGTTGGTGGGTTCCAACCCAGCCCGAGCCTGCTAAAAGAACAATGACAACTGCAGCAAGAAAAAAAAAATAGCTGGGCATTGTGTTGGGCGCCTGTAGTCCCAGCTACTTGGGAGGCTGAGGCAAGAGGATCCCTTGAACACAAGAGTTTGAGGTTGCTGTGAGCTGTGATGCTATAGCACTCTATCCAGAAATAGAGCTTGAGACTCTATTTCAAAAACAAACAAACAAACAAAAAACCAAATAGGATGAACTCAAAGAAAATTCCCAGTTAGATATACATAGTCAAACAGTAAAAAGCCAAAGCCAAAGATAAAATATTGATGCTAAATATGAAAGCAAGTAATATGTACATGGATCCTGAATAAAATCAATAGCAAACCTTTTATCATAAACAGTCGAGACCTTTATGGCATTGGGATGATATATTCAAAATACTGAAAGAAAAAGATTCCAGTTCAAAATGGCTGACTAGAGCTGTCAGACACTCCACTCTCCAGAAAGAGGAACCAAAATTATGACTAGACAATCTTAGCTCTAACAGGACATCTAGCAAGAACATTAATTAGTGACCAATGGAGAACCTATGGGAAACCTCTAAGGCATGGCAGAAGAAGAGAGTGGTCAGCTTCACTGAGATTGGACAAGAGCTTTGTGGTGCTTTTTGGTGTTGTAAGGAAAGAGTAAGTGAGAGCTTTGGCAGTCCACATTACTGCCACGGACTGCTGTGATCCAAATGGTGGGAAAGTTCCTCTGCCCACATGAACCAAGAAGAAATACATTTCCTAAGTCTGTAGCTGCCATAGACAGCAATTCCTCAGCTATATCTGGGCAAACTACATTGAAATCTTCTGTAAAGGATTCACCATTCTAGGTGCTGTTAAGAACATTTATGATTCATGGGAGAAAGCCAAAATATCAACAGGAATAGGAGTTTGGAAGAAGTTTATTTCACCTCTATTTGGATGTCTTTGAGGTGTTCAAAGACTTCAGTGGAGGAAGTGGTAGAAATGTCACGAAGACTAGAATTGGAAGTAGAGCCTAAAGAGGTGACTAAATTTCTGCAATATCATGATTAAATTTTTATGGACGAGAAGTTGGTTCTTATGCATAAGCAAAGAATATACACTTGGCACTTGAAGAACACTATTTTTAATCACACAGGTTCACTTGTACATGAATATTTTTCAACCAAACATGGACTGAAACTTAAATATTCAAGGGATGTAAAACTCAAATATACAGAGGGCCAACTTTTCATCTATGTGGGTTGTACAGAGATGACTATAGGAATTGAGTATACTCAGATGATCCCAGAACTAAATATTTGTATATCCCTAGGGGTGACTGTAGTTTCTGAAATGGAATCTACTCCTGGTGAAGATGCTGTGAACATTGTTGAAATTGCACTGAAGCATTTGGAATCTTATGTAAACTTAGTTGATAAAGTAGCAGCATATTTTGAGAGGATTGACTTCAAATTTGAAAGAAGTTCTGCTGTGGGCAAAATCAAACAGCATCACATGCTACAGAGAAATCTTTTGGATTTGTCTGTCTTTCTTTTGGAAGGGAAGAGTCAATTGATACAGCATACTTCATTGTTGACTTCCTTTAAGAAATTGCCACAGCCACCCCAACCTTCATCATCCACCACCCAGATCATCAACATTGAGGGAAGACCCTCCACCAGCAAAAAGAGTATGACTTAGTCAAGTCTCAGATGACTGTTAGCAATAACAACTACAAAAAACATGGTAGTAATACCAGTTTCTTTGATGGTATACATATCAATTGTCAAGTGCTTTGAAGCTATAAAATAAAATATTTGAAAATTGTATTACTTACGTCATGTAATAAAATATTTTATTTAATAAATAAATTAAAATACCCCAAAGTCTATCAACTGATTAACAGAAAAATAAAATGTGACTTATCAATATAATGCAACACTATTTGGTCATAAAAAGGAGGCCACACATGGTGGCTCATACTTGTCATCCCGGCACCTTGGGAGGCAAAGGTGGGAGGATCACCTGAGGTCAGGAATTCAAGTTCAGCCTGGGTAACATAGAAAGAATCCCATCTCTAAAAAAAAAAATTAGCTGTATGTGGTAGCATGTACCTGAGTCCTAGCTACTTAGAAGGCTGAAGTTGAACGATCACTTGAGCCCAGGAATTCAAGGCTGCAGTGAATTATCATCATACCACTGGCACCCCAGGCTGAAAGAAATTAAAAAAGCAGTGATAAGAGATTAGACAATTAAGTTCAGGAACTCAATCTAGAATAAGTGGTAAATAACTATTGCTGAATATCACTATGTCACCATGGAATTGTTCTTTGGAAGCTACACACCAATGACAACATGTAGTCCATCCTTCAAAGCAATTCTGGAATTCTTTCTGGAGTGTCCATCAGAGATGTCATCATACATGTGGTATTTTGCTATCAGGCCTACCACCAATTCCTTTATATTCCTTTTAGTTGAGAAAGTTTTCCTTTTTCCCGAGCATATATTTTTGGGGCATATGTGCTAATAATTATTTGAATTTTACTTCAGTCATTTAGACAGGAACTCTCTTAACTACCTTCAAAAATATCTCTGAGTGAATAAATATGATTAAGTTTTCTTGTCTTTAATTTCAGATATAAAGTCAGGCTGACATCTAACCATTCCTTTTCCCTAATTAATCTACCACTCTGCTGGTAAGCACAGATGGCTTAAGAACCTGCTTTGACACAGTGTTCTGAGCAGTCATTTATGGTCATTCAGAGTTGGCCCACACAATGGTACCTGTTTGTCACCCCTGATTAAAAAGTAGGGTAGTAAATATAGGCAATATTATAAAATGATTCATTGTCTTTATCTTGTTATATTTCTTCGAGAAAAAAGTCAATAAAGGGTAATATGTATCTGTTGCAATTATCAAAAATGAGGTCTTAAATTTTCAAAACTTTTATATAGTGATAATAGTTGTGGATGGTTGGATTCCTGTAATATCTCTCTTCAACCTGAAAAATCCTTTTTTTGTTTTCCTTTCCAAAATTTAAGTCATCATTATAAGAAAACAGAAAGAATCTGTTAAATTCTGTAGCTTAGGGGCTAAATGGTACTTTCTCCCTTCTTTTGTAATAATGTTTTTCTTAATGCATTCAGCTCTTTTGGATAAGAAATTACTTAGTGTTCGTTATTATACTTATTTCCTTTGTATCTTTGGTAAGCAGAATAGTGGCAATCAGAATTGCTTCTTTGAATGGCTAGCAAAGGTCAGAAGTGAAGACTTCCTATTTATTTAGCTGTCATATATTTTACTGATTAGAGGAAAACTGGAAAGATTTCTTTTAGTGCAGTGCAGTGTGAAAGTTCATAAGGTTAGAAATAATTTACATGCTAACTTAAAACTCATAGGTAATTTTTAAAAAAGATTTAATTACAGTTGTCATTTCTGTGATTTCTACTGAGAAAACAATAGGGAGAATACCCCACTGAATGTTCTCCCTCATTCCTGAATAATGATTATATTCTGGAAACAATGACCTTGTCAGGTGACACTTTAGTGGGAAGGTCAGAGAGCATCTGATTTTTCATGTGTTTGAATTCATGCATAGTAATTTTACCATTTTAAAAAATTTAACATTTTGATTAGATAAATCCTTTGACTTTAGTAATACTCTAATGCTGGCTTAGGTGAGTAATATTTGCCCTTAGTATATTGATTGAAAAACAGGATTCCTTCTCAAAAGGTTTGAAGAGAAGGAATCCTTTTGAGAAGCTTTGCTATTTGGGGAAATGTTAAATTTATTGGATCATGCAATTTTTCCATGTGTGTTAAAATATATTTTAAACATATAGAAAAGTAGAGACTAATAAGCACTAACCATATGCCTATTACACAAGTTAATAAATTATCAGTTTGTTGTGCTTAGTATAGAATTTTTTATTTATTTTATTTTATTTTATTTTTTTAGAGACAGAATCTCACTTTATCACCCTTGGTAGAGTACTGTGGCGTTACAGCTCACAGCAACCTCCAACTCTTGGGTTTAGGCGATTCTCTTGCCTTAGCCTCCCGAGTAGCTGAGACTACAGGTGCCTGTCACAATGCCTGGCTATTTTTTTGTTGCAGTTTGGCCGGGGCTGGGTTTGAACCCGCCACCCTCGGTATATGGGACCAGCGCCCTACTCACTGAGCCACAGGCACCTATATAGAATTTTTAAATAATCATAAAGCTACATCATAGATATAATTTATATCTTAACTAATCCCATTACCTTTCTTCTTAGAAGTAAATTGTACTTTGAAGTTAGTGGTTTTTATTCCTAAGAAAATTTTACATTATTATTACATGTTTATGTATCTAAACTGGTAATGTTGTTTTATAGCAAATTTTTGAGTTGTAAATGGCATTACACTATTTATGTCATTTTGTAGTTTGTTTTTTTCTCAACCTTCTATTTTGGAGATTTATTTTCATCAATACATTCTGTCTGGTATTTCATTTTAAAAATATGTCTCAGTTTATCCATTCATTCCTTCATAAACATTTGGATAGTTTCCATTTTTTTCAAATATTAAAACCAATGCTGCAGCTAACATTTTTACACTTGTCTCCTTATGCTCATATTTAAATTTTTTGCCCCATTATGTACCGAAGAATAAATGTTCTAGGTATATGTGTACATTTAACGTTACTAAATATTGCCAAATTCTTCTTCAAAGTGGTAGTGGCAATTTACCTCCTCATCTTCAGCCATTTTTAAAACACTTTAATTGAGATTAATTTACATGTCATAAATATTAACATATGTATTACTTACATATAATATACAATTTAGTGGGTTTTAGTATATTTACAGAGTTCTACAACTGTTACTAAAATCTAATTTAATTTTTTTCAAAATCTAATTTTAGAACATTTTCATTACATCTCCCTCAAAATAAACCTGTACCTTTTGGTGTTCACTTCCGATTATTTCTCGTTTCATTTTCTTGTGCTCCCCAGCCCTGTGTCACAACTGATCTACCTTCTGTCTCTATAAATTAGCCTATTCTGGACATCTGTATATATCATAACATGCAATGTACATTATATGATCTTTTGAACTGGCTGCTTTCTCTCTTTTTTTTAAGGAAAACATAATTGTGTACATCGGTGCAATCATGGGGCACAATGTGCTGACTTCATATACAATCTGAAATATTTTCATTGAACTATTTAACATAGCCTTCATGGCCTTTTAATCACTATGTGAAGACATTTATATTCTGCATTTTGTAATTTTCACTTGTACCCTTCTAAGATGCACCGTAAGTGTGATCCCACCAATCACCCTCCCTCCACCCTTCCTCTAGTCCAATGATGATTGTTGGAGACCTATACTCAAGAGAACTTGTTAGAGTCTCTTCTTTAAATTTTCTTGAAAAAGCAAATTTTGGATTGTAACCAGTGATAAACTGCATTTTAGAAAGATTCAAAGTAAAATAACAATTTTCAGTAGGAAAAAAGTCTTAGAATAGTTATGGTTAAAGGCTGAGATTAGAAACAAATTAGATTGTTTTGTGACATAATATTTTAGTACAATAATTATAATTATTAGTAATGATATTATGCCAAGACAGCAGGATTTACAGAATAATAGACTTTTGGAACATATACAGGATGACCATAAAGTCAATGTGCACTTTATGATAGTGTGCACATGACCTTTAAGGGCACCCTGTATTAATAACATGTTCATATAATATAAATTGAAGAAAATTAAGCACTATTTTATATTTGACAATTTTTGGTACAATTTTGACATATTAAATAATTCTGATGCATAACTTTTGACTTTGGAAAGTTTGTCAAATATTAAAGCTTTAAAACACTTGATGGCACAAAATATGACCATAGGTCACTATTAAAAAATTATTTATTTAACCAAAATAATAATTTAAATATTTTAAAAACAAAACATTTATTCTTTGATTGAGAGGTAACTCAGTTTTTTAAATAATCAAAAACCCTAACAAAGACAGTATAAGGTATGCAGAATATATTTTTTCTCTTTTCTTGTAAATTATTTAAAAGATATATAAAAATGTTTTATTAATTTTATTATAATGAAAATATTATTTAAAGGAAAACAAAATTTTAATTTTGCATTAGTGTAATTTTAACAAAATTTGATAAAATATCTATCTAATCTTAATTCATTTTGACATTAAGGTAAGATTTTTATAAACCTATAATTTATAATGATTTTATTTTGTCTAATTTTTATGTTTATTTAGTTTTAGTTATTTGTTTTCAGTTTAAAACAACCTAAAACTTTTATACTAGCCAAAATTATTTTCAATGAGAATCATATCTGTATAAATTTTTATAAATTTGTTGATTATCTTTATTTATACAATTGTTTTATATATCTAGTAGTTTTGTATGTTAATTAAAATTTTAATTTTTGATAATTTTATTTATTTATTTATTTATTTTAGATAGAATCTTACTCTGTTGCCCCAGGATAGATTACCAAGGCATCAGTGTAGCTCATAGCAACCTCAAACTCCTAGGCTCAAACAATCCTCTTGATTTAGCCTCCAAAGTAGCTAGGACTACAGGTGCCCACCATAACACTCAGCTAATTTTTCTATTTTTAGTAGAGATGGGGTTGCACTCTTGCTCACTCTGGTCTTGAACTCCTGAGCTCAATCAATCCTCCCACATTGGCCTCCTAGAGTGCTAGGATTATAAGTGTGAGCCACTGCTCCCAGCCAATGCTTGGTAATTTTTATTTTAGTAAGAAACTTAGGAGGTGAACATTTTTGATAATGTACCAGATATAGAGGCCAGGAGAAAGAATAGAGCAGTACAGACAATGCCCGAGCCATCCTAGCATAGCCAGGAGGCATAGCTGAGCCAGAGAGAATTCTATATATGTCTCTAAGCCTTACCATGGCCATTTGCTTATAGCTCTAAGATGTAAGTTTATAGACAAGTCAACCAATTATCAAAAAATATTACAGAAAAATATACAAAAGCACATGGACATACAGACACATATTCAGAAGCAGATCTTATAGATTTATAAAGTTTTTAAAAAATATGCGATCATTTAAATACCTTTTTTTCTTTCTTTGGACTATTAATTTTTCAATTACCTATTTATTGTTTTAAACAATTACTTCTCGGCAACTTAATTTGTATCTCTAAAGGCATGAATCTTAAGGAAAGCAGGGTAGGATATTTTATTTCAAACTGCAGAGGGGAAATTTAAACTTTTTTTAAAAGGAGGGTGGGTGTGTCAGTTGGAGTAAGATTGAAAATGGATACTAAAGTAACACAAAATCATAGGAATTTACCCTTGAATTTTATAAGGAGACACACAGATAAGCATAGAGGAAATTTAGAAATCTCTTTAAAATAAACATCTAAATATCAGAATGTTGGCCCTGGGAGACCAGTCTAGCTAGGAAGGTGGCTTTTCAAATTTAGTCTGTTTTCTATCTGGACCAGCAAGGTCAGAGTGGGGCCAGCTCTGAATCTTGGGTCTCTAAAGAGAGACATTTCATGGTACCTGGCTGTGCAATACCTTCACAGTAAACTTCATTTTAAAGATATTTTCCTAAGTGTTTAAACTGCACCCCTTCTTATCTAAATGCACAATTAGTTTACATACACTACCATGTGCTTATGTTGGCAGTGCTTTACAAACAGCTCCTGGCTGGGTTCACATCAATGTCTGGCAGTATCTTGCTGAGTGATGTTCATTAATGTTGTTGCATGTTTTT
Organism: Perodicticus potto; assembly: GCA_963574655.1. Classification (NCBI taxonomy): domain Eukaryota; kingdom Metazoa; phylum Chordata; class Mammalia; order Primates; family Lorisidae; genus Perodicticus; species Perodicticus potto. The sequence goes on from CAUYRH010052923.1 coordinate 14,236, forward strand.
CTGTGCTGTCACAAGCATGTTGGACCTTGAATTAAAGCAACAAAGAAACTTTAAATTTCTTGTTAAACTTGGCAAGAATTGAAGTGAAATCAGGGATATGTTAGTCCAAGTTTATGGGGATAATATTCTGAAGGAAGAGAAAGTGTTATTGATGAAGAGAGGTCAGAGCAGCCAGTAACTAGCAGAATTGATGAAAATGCTGCAAAAATTCATCAAATCGTGCATCAAAATTGTTCCCAACTATGGGAAACACAGCTGACCAAGTAAATAGCAATAGAGAAACAGTTATGAAAATCTTAACTGAAAAATCTTAGCATGAGAAAGGTGTGTGCAAAAATGGACTCAAAGGAGCTCACCAAGGAACAAAAGCAAAAGAGAGTCAAAGTTTGCCAAGACCTTTTGGAGAGGAAAAATGATATTTGGGTCTCTGTTGTCGTTGGTGATGAAACATGGGTGTACCAATATGACTTGAAACAAAGCATCAAAGTGCATGATGGAAATCAGCCAATTCACCATGACCAAAATGTTCTGTCAGATGCAGTTAAGAGTCAAAACAATGTTGCTAACCTTTTTTGATAGCAGAGGGATTGTTCATTATGAATTTGTACCAACTGGACAGACAGTTAAACAAGTTTACTATTTGCAAATGCTGAAAAGGCTGCAAATAGATGAAAACAACCTGAACTTTCCACCAACTCATGGCTCTTGCATCACAGCAATTCACCAGCTTACATTTCACTGTCTGTGAGGAAGCTTTAACCATCCAACAAATAACTGTATTTGAACAGCCTTCCTACTCACCTGATCTGTTCTCCAGTGACTTTTTTCTTTACCTGAAGATAAAGAAAATATTGAAAGGAAGACATTTTGATGACATTCAGGACATTGAAGGCAATGTGACAACAGTTCTGCTGGCCTTTCCAGAAAAAGATTTACAAAACTTCTTTGAAGGGTAAACTAGGCACTAACATTGGTTCATAGCATCCCAAGGGGAGTACTTCAAATGTGACCATAGAGATATTCAGCAATGAGGTATGTTGTGCTTTTTCTAGGAAGAGTTTACAAACTTAATTGTCAGACCTTGTAACTATTGATTGTAAACAACGATCTTTAGCCATTGTCCCATGGGCCATGAGACACATGTTTTTATATGTATGTGGTACACCCTGGATATTAGCCTTTAATTGGGCTGACTTTTGCCCATATAGGTTTTTTTAAAATCATTTTAAATCTCCCATTACCTAGATTTTAGCCATGACATACACCTGATATTTCTAGCTTTTGAACATTTTAACTAAAGTTAACTTTTTGCATTGAAATTAATAAACTTTGATTAGAATGATGACTTAACCAAGAATACACGAGATGTCTCTAAAGAGGTGAAAAGCAATTTTTATAAGACCTAGAACTACCCAAAGCCAGCTCAAAGAAAGGAGAGTTTTGCTAACCCAAATACAGCACAACCCAAGTTTCTGGGTAACCAACCATAAGACACTGGGGTCTCAGCTTGTTAGCTGACCATCTACACACCCATACACCCTACACACCCATCTACACACCCTTACACCCTACACACCCATCCACACACCCTTACACCCTACACACCCATCCACACACCCTTACACCCTACACACCCATCTACACACCCTTACACCCTACACACCCTACACACCCATCTACACACCCTTACATCCTACATAGCCTACAAACCATACACACCCTACACATCCTACACACCCTTACACCCTACACACTGTACACACACTACACAACCATCTACACACCCTGCAGACAGAAGAAAGCAGGAAGTTAAAATCTGAAAAAAGAACAGAAAAGGATGAGTAATAAATGGGTATGCCAAAAAGTCAAAAGTCACATGAATATTAAACCAAAACAGACTCATCCCTTAACTGGAAATCTAACCCAAGCTGTTGGGGTAAAAGCACAGAATTTTAACTATTAGGCCACAAGGTGGAGTGGCCTTTTTCATCATTTCCATAGGACAGTCTGAATATACAAAGGATTTAAATTTTGTTTTAGGTCACATTTTGCTGTTAAATTTTGTTAAGAATTTTTAAGGATAAGCATGACATTATTGTGTGTGTGTGTTGTTTTAAATTTGATCTTTTTCATAAGTGCATATACGGCATTTATTTAGGGTAAGATATCTCCAAAATCCACTTTTTAAAAAAAAATTCAGGAGTCAAATGTAAAGGGTCTCTCTTTTGGCCACTGACAATTAGAATTTTTAATGATGTGTTTAATAGCAACCTAATGTAAAGTTCTCTTTACTATAAAATGGAGAATATGAATTTTGGGCATTGAAGAAGGAGTTTCAAAACTTCCCCCACACTCCCAGAAATAAGTTAAGATAGAAATAGACCATTATTGTCACAGTATTAACTAGGCAACAGCAATCGAAACAACAAAAGCTTCTGATGAATGGGACTTTTTATGACAAGCACTCTCAAGAGCTTGATACATTCAGCACACACACAAAAAAATCTTAGGTTTCTGGCCATTTTTAGAGTGGTTACCTGAGGTGACCCCCAAAATCACTTTCCCTGGATGGTGGAGAGCAAGAAAGAACATGTCCACTCAGCCACAAGTCAAGCTTTTAAGAACATAAAACAAGACAAGGAAAATTTATCTATTATCTCTTCTTCTGATAAAACAACACAGAAAGACAACACACACAAAAACCATCTATTTCTGGTAGGCAAAGGATCAAGCAGATGAGCAGACAGTGTTTCTCTCTCTCTCTCTGTGTTGTTTTTTTTTTCCAGTCAATGGGATTTCACAGAGAGAGGGAAGCTAGGAGACTGGGTGGTAAAAAATTTTTGCCATTTTCTAGTAGGTCAAGTTCCAGAGTCTATAGTTTCCAGAAGATCAAAGGTTTTGGTCACTTTGTTCACTCATTATAAAAAAAAATTAATTTTTTATATTGGCTGAGACAAAATTAAACTGTATACCTACAAAGACCTACATGTCAGTTACTCTGTTTAGTGTCTGAGTTTTAACCCAGCAAGACAGACAAAAGGACTCCTCCTGAGTCGGGCCTGCTGAGTTTTTGCTGGCAATTTTTCAGGGTTACTCACACAGACATGACAAGACAAAGATAGGCACACGACCTCTTAAATTTCAAAACCAAAAACAAAGTTTTAAGCAAAATGAATGCAGTTCTTTTTTTTTTTTTTTTTTTAACTTGTTGGGGATTCATTGAGAGTACAGGAAACCAGGTTACACTGATTGCAATTGTTAGGTAAAGTCCCTCTTACAATAGTGTTTTGGCCCCAAAAGGTGTGGCACACACCAAGACCTCACCCCTCTCACTCCTTCCCTCTCTCTGCTCTTCCTTTCATGAATGCAGTTCTTAAGTTCATGGTCCATTTAGCTCTATAGGGAGTATTCCTGATAAAACCACGTGATCTGCCAAATTATGGCCTTGTGTTCTATCAAGGCAGAACCAAGCATCCATTCAAGAGGCATAATGCCTTAATGTTATCACATGGAAATCTGCCATTTATCTAAGACATCTCTGACACCGTAAGATGAAAGTGATGCTTTGTCACTAACCAAATGTTTGGATCCATCACTGAGGGGGAAAAACTCACTCAGGAAACTGCTGGATGAGGATTGCGTGTGGCTCTGGACAGTGGCCTATGTGTCATGGGCAAGGTGCCCACTCAACACTTTTGTCCCATTTTGCCAATAAATTGTTAGAAAAATAAACCATTATCTGTTCACTTAGTGCAGTAAAGCCAGACACTGATGCCAAGAGTTGTGGTACGAGAAAGAGGCAAGGAGAATATATAGTCAACGTTTGAGACTTAGACACGCTGATAGCTGTAAAATCAGGGATTTTAAAGGCTGGGGTGTGTTTTAGGTAGGTAACATTGTAAATCAATAGATGGAGGTTATTCAAAGTAACCTTCCTCTGTCTGGATCCAGGAAAGAGTAACTGAGTGTCAGACTCTCTGAAAGAAACATTTATTGTCTATTCTGCCTCGGGGTAGCTCCCTATGAGGTTTCCTTCACATAACATAGCCTTATCTGACTTCCTTCCTATAACTTGTTTTGCCATGAACCCAGCTCACATTCTTCCTATTACTTCAGGATGGTATATATGTTAATGAAAAAAATAAGCAAACTCAGTAAAATAATTTAAAGAGGTTTATTATGAATTAATATGACTTACCTCAATCTAGAGGTACACAAACCGAAGAAACTCTAAGTAAGTGGTCCCAATGCAGTTGGATTATAGTTCTGTTTCATATATTTCAGCAAGAAAGAAATTGTAGGTAAAATTATAAATTAATACTTGAAAGGTACACATTGATTCAGCCAGAAAAAGCAGGACTCCTTGCAGAGGGTCTTAGGAGTCAAAAGTGGATTTAGATATCCTTTAATTGGCTATTGGCTGAGAGAGTTAAGCTTTTCCTCCAGATTTGGAGTCCATAGGAGGGATTGCCAGCCTTAAGATAAGGAAGTTTGCTAATCATAGAAGAAGCCATAATATACCAACTAAAAGTCGGTTGGTAGAGTTAAACAAATAGATGGCCTACAGGCGGTACTTAATGTTTGCTTTGCCTGGCTTTAAGTCGGGTTTGTAATTTCATAATCTTATTTTCACAAAGACTGTTTTGTCAGCCTTATGGTCTCTATTTTAACATCAATGCTGGTCAATTATTGTGTATAAACTCCAGAAGGGAGGGGTATAATGAGGCATGTCTGACCTCCCTTCTCTTCATGGCCAGGAATTCAGTTTTAAGAACTTTTGTGGAATTCCCTTGGCCAATATGGAGTTTATTCATGTGGTGAGGATCTTTAGATTTTATTTTTACATATCTAAACTTCTGCTCTCCACTTGGAGATTGGGTAATCATTCTGTGATGCTTCCCATGTATGTGTTAATAATAAATTTTATATGCCTCTTCTCCAATTAATCTGCCTTTTGTGACTTGATTTTTCAGTGAACCTTCAGAGGGCAAAGGGGAATTTTTCCTTTGGTCCCTACACTATAAATTACCTTTCCTCCCCATATAACTTGCTTAGTGAGCTTTACAACCCATTTTCTAGCAAAGCTGTCCACATCACTTTTGGAGTCATATTAACAGCCATTGGAGGTGTCATTAGTCTCATGTTGATTCTGATACCAGTTTCCTACGTGCACTTCTAGGTAAACATAGTAACTTAACTTCTGTTTTTAGTTATTTATTTTGAATTTATTCTGGTTCTTTCTTATTTGAGAAATTCTTCAGGATCTAATCCACACAAAAATCATAAAGAATTCAAGAGATCAGCTATTTTGCTCATAGCAGAGGTCGAGCAGGACACAGGGCAAGAATCACGGGGGTAAGGAGAGTGTGTGGGAAGACAAGGGAGCCAGCCATTCTGACTGAGTATGTACAGATGAGACACATAGCACAGACTGTGGGTGTCCTGGAAGCAACAGAAAGGTGTGTGTGTATCTGGAGTGTTGGAAGCCTGGAAGGAAAGCCTCTGGGAGATAGAAAGCTAAGTAGGCAGCCCAAGAAGATAATTCCAGGTAAAGGACCAGTCTCTGGCATGTTACTTCTACAACTATTTATTCCGAAGATGTCATTAGCAAGATAACAGTGCTCAGAAGCAATTGTAAAGAAGGCCAAGGTGAGGTGTAAATAACCACCCTTGACACCATAATGAGAGACGTAAATAGATATGTGAGGAGTGCAGAGAATTTAGTAGAAATACAGAGATGGGAGATTTTATCTTTTTTTTCTATTTTTCTTTTCTCTTTTCATTTTTTAGTTAATTAATTGCTTAATTATTTTTTTATTTTCTGAATGACTATTAAAATTCTGCTTTGAAAATTCTTATTACCTTTCTCTAATTTCAGAATGCTATCAATTTATTTTTTCATGAATCATGAAAAAAATTAGTTTAATTATATGGCATTTTCTTCAGTAGTCCATGGGGTTAGAACTATTTTTTTTGTGCTGCTCTATTTTGTTCTTCACACTATTGTACTCACCTCACATCCAGAAGTCCCATCTCTTTAGACGCTACAGCTCTGTGTGCAGAGAGTTGGCATTACTGTGATTGGAATATTATTTATTCCTATTAAACAAAAGGTGGGTTTTATGTAAGTATTAAAACATTATTGTGTTTTGACTCCCTGGATCCATCAAACACCAGCTTGTGTTCAATGGCCTGACAGGGAGTAATCGTACATTAGCATTCAGCTCTGATGAACGGGAAACAAAATCAGTATTGGTCCCTCTTTAAATGTTAGAAACATGTTTCCTTTCTGATGCTGGCTCCTTCCCAGAATGCCAGATAGGAGGAGGTAAACAGATAGCTTTCCTAAATCCTCTGCATGGGAAAAGGTGGACAAAAAGCTGTCAGAAGCCTAAGCCTCACTCTGTATCTTTCAAACAGTAGGTCACAAGGCAGAAACTGGGAGGCTTTGCAAAGGATTTGAGAAAATCTAGGAAGGAAGAGGCTGCATTAATATCAGTGGGTCAGAGCCAGAGAGGCAGAGAACGGTCTGTCCACAATCCCCAGAGAAGCAAACTGGGCAGTTTCTTCTGACCCATAGAATATCCCTAAGATGGGTTAGGGTAGTTTTTTGGAGTCGTTTTTTTTTTGTTTGTTTGTTTTTGTTTGTTTGTTTTTTACTCTCTTTTGTCCCTCTTTTATCCCTTGACTTTTTAAAAACAAATTCTAAAAAACAGCACTTAATTCTCACAACAACTTCATCATTTGTGTACATTGATGTAATTATCATGGGCAAGTAAAGCCATCATGGAATAACTATTAAAAGCAACCTCAGAATGGTATAATTTGGAGACTTGGATCCTAACTTTATTTAGCCACAGAATAATGACTACCAGTGTGACCTCAGTTTGGTGTTTCCAAATGTGTGGTCCCCAGCTAGTGGAACCAAATGCAAATTCTCAGGTCTTAAACCAAAGGCAACACAAACCAGGAGTGAGGTCCAGAACTATGTTTAACAAGTACCCCAACTATTATGTAACTCAATTTCCTCATCTATGAAATGAGGTGATTTACTAGATGATATCTTTAGATATGTCTTGGATTGTGTAACATTTTAAAAAGTTACTTTTATTGTTTTGTGTCCCTAGGCAGCAAAGTACCTGGTACAAAGTGGGTGCTCAAAGAATAAGATGACTGTAAGATGTCACCTGTCCTGACCTAAAAATATCTCACAGCCTAATGGGGGCATACTCTGTACTTCAGGACTATTATCACTGGTCTATATGAATTGAATCTACCAAGTAGAATTGTGCTTAAAGGCAGAAATAAATAATCTGTCCATGAGGGCCAAGAAAGTGTCAAAAAGATGTGTATGTTTCACATGGCTCTTACAAATAAGTTTATCATAATTTTAAAAAGCTGAAGAATTTATAAAATACAATGGAATTAAGGTATGGAAAAGTGTTTTGATTTGAGATATTAAAAAGAACACATGAAAATGATGGGGAAAACGGTGATTCCCACTTAGGATTTTGTTAAGGAAGATTGTACATATTTCCCAGATTTCTGTAGCCAGTATAAATTTTCAAAAATTGGGGTATATGAAAAATATTACATTTTCCCATTAAAGTAAATGTTATTTGGCTATACATTTTCATTCTGCCAGACTGGTAAGAGATTCTACAACATCATTCCTATACCAACCTTCCCCCTACCCACAGAAATGGGTGAAAGTTTAAGAGAGAATCATCCCAACTGAAATTCTCAATGACCAAGATCCACATTATTTCTTTCAAGCTGATGGTTCTGTGGAACAGAAAAGTCTTAGTCAGGACTAGGCGCTCCAGTGCCTAAGTGTCATTCTCTCTCAAATTTCTGGGAATGGCCAGGAAGTAGATAGTATATTTCTTCTGGTCTAGGAGTATATCTCTACCAGAATAGAAATCTAAAGCAATCTCTTCTGTCTCTTGCTGTCTTTCAAATTTCTTGCCCATCTCGGTGACTCTCTCCTACATAATTTCAAATGCTGATTAGCGGTTATCCATGAACAGCTTCTGTGAGGGCTAACTTTTGAAAAAATGATGGGAGGAAAAAAACACAGGAAACAAAATACATATTACTGCATATTTTAAAAAACAAAATCAGTTGCTCTGAGTTCTTAATGACATTTAGAGTGTGTAATGATATTCCACAAAATGAAATCAAGACAGGGCATCATATCCCAGTGGACTGTTATTTTCATAATTCAAAGAAGAAAGCATGAGATAGAATGTTTCACCTATCAGTTCATGGCTTTGTAATAAATAAAAATTTTATGCTAGTAAGTGTCCCCCAGTTGAATTAATCTAAACTCAAATCTCCTTTAAGGCACTAGAAACTAAAGTGTACCAGTGAATGAATAGCTAAGTTTTCTCCCGATGTCAGTAGAATCTGAAAACACTCTGCAGGGATGTAGACTAATTTTCTGATGATTTGAAAAAATTCTTGGGAAGGTAGAGAAGCAAGGTCTGCTGTGTGTGATGTTTCTGCAATTTTGTGAGAGGGAAGTACTTTTGTCAAGCATGAACGACATGGTTTAGTAATCACATTCCTTGGTTTATTCCCGTTAGAAAATTTAGAAGGAATAAACATGTTAACTAACTATAGTTTTATGACAACTAGAGAATTTTCCTTTTTTTATCTATAACGCTTCGCCCTGACCCTTCCAAGGAAATTAGTACTAGACAAAGATATGACAATTCAGCAAAGGGAGCATGCATTTGCTCAGGGAATCTTCTGGTGTTTCCCAAAGCATGAACTTAACTCACACCTACACTTGTGATTGTTCATCACCATTTGAAGACATTTCCTTTGACGGCTTTTTCTTTTTCTTTCTTTTTTATTTTTTGAGTGTTGTTTTCTTCATGTTGGAAAGAGATAATGCATACTAATTATAGAGTATTTAAAAAATCAGAAAAGTGCACACAACACATATACATAGAAAAATCAACCATAGACGCGACTATTTGCCTCAGAATTCTCATTTTAGTGTTTATTTTCCCATATGATTTTCCTAAACATACACACAAACATGCACACAAAATCACCCTTTATACATACCACATATAATCATGTATTTACCTAGATTTAACCATTATTAAAATTTTCAGTAGATTTTAACACAATAATAAAACACTATATGCATATACACATCCTTTACAAATTGGTAGCATATTCAAGATAATTAAGTTGCTACTTTTTTCACTTACAACATTTCATCCACATGGTTTAAAGCCTTTAAGATTTTCTTAAACTTAAATAATATAACAGAATGCACTGTGATTAACATTCTTAAAGACAAGTCATTGCACATACCTATTTTATTCCTTAGGATAATATCTAGAAATTAAATTGCTAAATTAAAAATATTCACCTTTTAAATGCGTTTGAATAGTAGTGCCATTCAAGTAGGTGTTATCAATATATAGTCCTAACCAAGACTGGATTATCATTGTTCTCATTCTCACAAACAGAAGTTCTTTTCTTTTTTTTTTTTTAACTGTTGAATAATTGATGGCTGAAAGTAGATATAATTGTTAAAATTGCATTTTAAAAATTTTGAAATACTGAGGAAGTACAAATATTTTAACATTTAACAAATGGCTTGAGTCAGAGCTGTAGATGTGCCCATCACACAAATAATGTTCATTGTAGCCTGTGTTTTGGGGTGGGTGGAGTTTTCCTTCTCCTCCCCTTCCCCTGCTTTCTTCTTCACTCTGTATACTTAAGCACCCACTGGTTGGTTACAATTTATTAAAGAGTACTTGTGGAGGTTTTTTTCCATTCTTGAGATTATTCACTTGTGATAATTATTTCCAATTTCTTCCAAATCCTGCAAAAGATGCTAATTCATCTTTTTTATGGCTGAGTAGTACTCCATGGTATACATATACCACATTTTCTTAATCTAGTAATGAACTGATGGGCACTTGGGTTGATTCCACATCATTGCAATTGTGAATGTTCCAGTGAAGATATCTTTTTGATAAAATAATCATTCATAAGTTCAAACATTTTGTCAAAATTTTTATTTAGTGATCTCTATTTCTTTTTGAAGAATTGGCTCATTGTGTCTCATCAGTTTGACCCACCTTTTATTTTTGAGTGATTGGTTTTATTATTTCAGTCTACCAACAAAATATTAGAAGCAACAAATTTATCTCTGTAAGACATGGTGGTTATTAGACTATCTAGGAACTTAATTTCTAGTGGCAGATGGGGAACTTGAACCTCCTCTCAATACTTAATACTAAATATGAATGGAAAGGAATATAATTTTAAGGTTTTGGTTAGTGAGTACATCCTTGAAAGTTTTTTATTCTAGTACCTTAAATTGAATAAATTTTCTTATATTTCTATGGGAACTATAGTCACTTAATCTCATCTGCAGAATAGAAGCAAACATGACCTAGAAACTGTGAAAAAAAATACTACCAGAAATATGAATTCCTGAATTCTGTAAGGTCAAACTGTTCACTTCACATCTTCAGATTTCTTTGCTTCTTCACTGGATGTACTCAAAGATATATTTTACCAAAAATAGGATAAATGAAAAGAAGCAAAAATGATTGTTTCCCTTCAACTAGGCTTCTGTTATTTTTCATTCTTGAATTATGATGCAATTTTTGCCATGGAAAGTGATTCTTGGTCCTACTTTTTCTTAGATTTCTTTCTCACAAAACTACAGTATCAAATATTTAAGATCCTGTGTATTCCCATGAATGATAGCAGAGTTGATGAGATACAATGACCTTTTCAGTATTCAGTATTGTGACTAGCTATAGCTAATCCATTCATTTTGGTCTTTTATGGCCTCCCTGAGCTTGAGAGCAAAGAGTGAAATGGCCATCCGAATCAAAATATGATGTGCCAAAAGGTCAAAATAGTAAAGTACACTAGTATATTTTATAGAATATATTAAGGTATTAAAATCCTAATATCTTGCCCTGGTGCCAGAATCTATAACTGGAAAAGGAATATGTCAGTTTAGGAATTTGTCCTTGTGAGAATTGGAACAAACCCAAATGGGTAATGACTATTTCTCATCATAATGAAAGTGAAATTTTATTTCCTATATTCAAAAGTCCATATATGGTGCTAATTTTTTTTAAGGCATATGTATTAGAGGTTTGTTGACACATATCATCTCACCATTGAAGGTGAGAGAACTTGTCTCCTCTATAGCTCCTGCCATCTGGCATAGTATTTCCTATAGTTTCTCACATCTTTCTAATTTCATCTTGCTCTTTAAAAAATGTGTATGTGTTTACATGTGTATCTGAAGGTAGATGTAGAGAAATAAGCAGATGGAGAGATAGAAACAGATTATGCCATTGCCTATCTTAATTCTTTTGTTTTTATGTGTAATAAAAAAGTTTAAACTTAATTTTATTAATATACTCTAATGCTGCCTCAAGGGTATTACTGCTTTTCTTTTTTTTCTCCTAATTTTTTTGGTGAGAAATCATGGGAATGTTTTTATCTAGAAGAATTTCAACCAAAAATGATTTCTAGCATTGAGCAAATTCTACAATGGCTTAAGAAAAAACTTATCTTTCTACTACATGTTATAAAGTTAAATCAGAACATAACTTTCTTTCAGGCCCATGCTGTAATTACTCTTGGATCAGGAGAGTATGAGCAGCTAGATATTTTTGAGAAAATTTGCCCTTAACAAAATGAAAAATGTATGCTTATTTTTAGTTCATGAGAAGAAATATGCTTGTTTTGAGTAATTTTAAAAATCTTAATAGAGTCAAGAGTTCACAAATGGTATTTTATTTGAAATGCTGCAGGAAGCCTAGAAAAAAGATTTAAAATTATGAGTTATAAGGGAAAAATACTTATTAAGCTTTTCTTATTAGAATTCAAATTCAGTATTCAGTTTTAAATAATCTACAATTAAAGGATTATGCTCATTTTCAATAATTTTAAAATTCTATCATCTTTGAAGTTACACAAGGAAATATTAATCTAAATCAATATTATAGTAAGGAATAAATAAGTGATTTTTCTAACATTTAATGTAGAACTGGTTTATTAATATAACTTTAAAGCCCACAGGTGCATGCAGAAGAATAGAAAAAATAAGCATCTTTAGGTTAAGATAATTAAGATTATGAAGTCTTTCCTTGATGTTATTTTAGTTCTATTTTGGTGAATAGCAAGCATTGACGATCACTAATGACAAAATCAAATTATCCATCTGGCCTGAGCTTTCTCAGCTTCCCTTTGGATTCTCTTTTCACTTTTAGTTATACAGGTAATAAGTGCATTTTCTACTGTCTTCCTTGTTGCAAACCACTTCCTCCTTTGCACGCAATCTGTGCAAAGAAAAAGTGAATATATTTCACAGTTTCCCCCCCTAACATATACAGATGAATCTACATGTAAGCACCACGTTTCCATAGTTAGCCTTTTTTAAGAATGTCTATGCTAAATTAGCTAACAGTGAAGTGATGAGGACCATGGCAATGAAAGAAAAATAAAAGTAAAGAAGAGAAATAAATATGAAGTCCACTTTCTAGGCCTATACTCCACATCACCAAAAGCAAACAAATTTAAAATTGCTGACCAGCTCCTCAACCATGCCCCCAAAAAGAGATGGGGGAGTTCATGCTGTCATTTTATATTATTTATTTTGTACTTTGATGAAATAACCATTTTTTAGGTAACTGATACGTACTCCTTGTTTACTATGCTTTTTAAAAAGTCGTCTTTCAGGAAATCTTTAGAAAAATATGCTTCATGATTCCATTCTTTAAACAAATGATTATGTGAATAATAACATCTTCTGTGCAGTTTTTTTTTCTTTTTCTTTTTTAAATTTTGAATGGTCACTGTGTACATACAATGAACAATAAATAACACCTTGGGAACTATCTGAAAATGGCCCAAGATTGCTTTCTTTTGGAGTTCCCATCATGATGCATGGAGAGATATCTTATTTTTTATTGAAACTCATTCCTTCCAGGGGCAGTTCTCCTTTGGCATATGGCAGATGTTCCATAATATTCTTTGGGTTTTTTTTTGGCAGTTTTTGGCTGAGGTCAGGTTTGAACCTGCTACCTCCAGAATATGGGGCTGGTGCCCTACTCCTTGCCTTGAGCCACAGGCGCTGCCCCTAGAATATTCTTTATTGCTTAGGTCTTGGCCATCTTCTAGAGATATCTTTTCTGACCTACAGATATGTAAAGAGTTACTATATTGGCCAAACTTCTCAGTGGACACACAACTTCATATTTCTTAAAATATGCTTTAAAAATCTTTGTTCAATCTTGATTTAGACAGCCACTTGAGAGGTAGGTGTCTCTTAGGAAAGAATGGAGAAAACAGAGTATTAATACCAGGGCTCGCCCTTTCTTTCATTGTTCTGACCTATGAACTGTGCCTCTGAATCTGTGTATCCCACTCAGCTTTTTCCTTTTTATTATAGAAAAGTAGCATGAATTAAATTTCCAAGTTCCTTTACCTGCAGTGAATGATTGTTAATATTTTGCCATACTTACATCATTATTCTATTAACTGACTTACCTTAAATGACAGCCAATGAGTCATTTCAGTCTTATGTATTTCAGTATGAACCTTCATAAAATATGGAAATGTTTTTGTGTGAACACAAAATCATTATTATATTTAAGATGACTAAAAATATAATAGAACCTCCATAGTTGACCACCTCCCTATATTGACCACCTCTTTAAGGTAACCTAATTTTCATAGACCGGACATGCACCACATGTGCATACCAGTACAGTAGGCCTAGGTCCTTATGTTGACCACCTCTGTATGTTGACCAATTTGTGACAGTCTCTGGTGGTCAGCTGACAGAGGTTATACTATATCTTTTAATGTCACCCGACACCCTGTATTTAACCCATCCCAGCTTCCTTAGATGGTGACTTAGATCCTCTAAGGTTCTTCAAATCTGCATTCTAAAGTGTTACCCCATGTTAAGGTCAACTCCAGCCTCTCAAGGGCATCTCTCAGCTATACAGTGGGTGCCTTCTGTGAGTGATGCTGGTGAATGAGACCATCTCAATTGTGTTCAATTGCCAGTAATGTTTTAGAGTAGCAGGGATGCTTTAGTAACTGGCTTGTTTCTTTGTCCTTCCAGGCCTGGGAGATTTTAAAGGAGACATCCTAATTTTGATTTGGGCTGAAAAATCATCAGACCTCAGCACCACAAATGGAGTTAAGAAGACTCCAGCAGGGCCAAAGATGTGTGTTGTGATCAAACTCATAAAGAGAAAGAAAGCTAAAGCATTTAATGTCTGGGAAATTGACTCTTGCACATGAAATCCAAGCTGTATAATTCCAATGCTTCAGTAAGCCACATTAGGAATCTTAGATTTTTTGTCAAAATGAGTTTAGCTGCCTCTGCTGTGTGAATGGTGTGTTTTAGCAGTCCACCTTGCTGGCAGTAGTGTCAGTGTTTCCACTGAGTTGAAACCCTTGGGCCAAATGCTCACTGTAGGAATTAAAACCGTCATGAATCAAGGCTAAGACAGATCATATTTTCAGGGCTCTGTGCCCTGAGATGTGTGGTTAGAATAAAAATTGTCGTTATTATACACATTTATATTCCCCAAGGGAACATGAATTTGGAAGAGCAGAAACTGCCAAAAAGGCTCATGAGTAAAATATAAAATGTCCTTTTTAATCTACAGGACAAAAGCTAATGGTTCACACTATAGAGGGACTTGTCCATGGATGATTTCTAAGAATTACGCTAACCAGAGTAACTAAGGATCTGTGAAAAGGTGTGATAATAATATTAAACTCTATATTTTACTGTGGCAAATACATGTTTTTTCCCTTTGGAAATTATATAGTTTGCAGTGTTGACTCTTGACTACAGAGTACCTTTCTACAAAGAGATTAGTGGGGAAAATGTGGGAGAAGGAGACATAGCACCTGGATGGCAGAATATCAAACATAATCTGTGTGATGAAGATGCACATCCTTACGAACACTGATCAGGAAAGTCAAGATGAAACAAATGTTGTGTATTATTCCATAGAAATCCAAACAGGATTAGCATTGCCCTAATGGGGTTTAAAATTTTGTCTCACAGTATAATTATGTGGTAACACCAGGTAAGTTTTTAATACTCATCCTCTTAAACTGCAAAATGGGGCATCTACCAAAAAAGTGGCCGTGTGGATTAATTCAGTAAATGGAAGAAAGACCTTTCAAAATACACTAGCGCTCATCCATATGGTTCCTTTTGAGGAGAAGGATCAATTTGTTATTTTGTTGTGATAACACACACCTCTGAATGCCTTACTGTGGCAGCCAGCCTCTAAGATTGTCCTTCCTCAATGAGCCCCAACTTATGGTGTTCATGGTCTTTTAGAGACTCCTTCCAAATGAATGATGTCAACTTGTATAATCACTAGGGTATTGGAGAAATGATTATGAAGGCTAGGTCATAAAAGACATCATAGCTTTTGCCTTGCTCTCTCCTGGGTTATGATGAGAGAAACCAAGTTACCATGTTGTGGGCCACTGAAGCAGCTCTATGGAGAGACACACGTGGTAAGGAAATAAGGCTCCCTGAGAACAATCAACAAAGAACTGAGGTGTCCTGTCAGCGTGTGAGGAAGTCATCTTGGAATTACGTCCTTCCACCCCACTCACACATTCAGATTGGTGCACTCTTGTCCAAGATCTTGAATATAATCTCTGCTCCAAAACCATACAAGTAAGCCACAGCTGAATTCCTGACTCACAGAAACAGCAAAATAATAAATGTTTATGTTTTAAGCCACCCATTTGGAGATTTTTTTAAAAGTAGGAATAGATAACTAATACAACTCCCATCGTAAGCTAGGCTGGAAATGAATAAGACATGTGATCTTATTGTAAGGCAACAAGATGTCTTCAGGTTGACTGAATTCCAGTTTCATGAAATGAGGTTTGTAATTAACGTAGAGCAATAACTTGTCAAAAATAAATTAGTTAATTTAAAGTGTATGACTGAAAGTAGGAAGATTAAGAATTAGGAGAGTGGGTAGGTTGAAAGTAATTGAAGCTGCAAGTATGCAATGGACCAAATATTTATAGCCCCCTAATATTCATATGCTGAAATGCTCACCCACAAGGTGCTTGTACACATATCAGAAGTGGGACTATGGGAGGTGATTAGGTAGTGAGGAGGCAGCTATCTATAAGGAAGTAGGCTCTCACCAGACACGGCACCTACTGGCTCTTTCATCTTGGTCTTCCGGCCTCCAGAACTGTAAAAACCAGTTTCTGTTTTTTATAAGCCACCCAGCTTATGGTATTTTGTTATTGGAGCCAAGGGAAAGAATGTAGACAACAATTGGATAAAAAGAAATTCTAACAACAGGGCAAGGTGCATGTTTTATCTTTCTTCATATTAGCAGCTGTAATGTCACATGTAGGCCAGCCTACAGTCACTACGGAGGAATTACCTAGTTAAGAGAATACAGTGACTGGCAAAGAATAATCTAGGGTATGTTTGTGGCTTGGTGATGGGACAAGTCTTCATACCTGTTGCTGTGGGATGTGGTTAGTGGTTCTAAATTTCTTCCTGGCCTCAGGGAGTATGTCTCAGCTCACCACTGATGACAAGTTAAGGCATCCTATCATCATGCACAGAACCCTTCCACATCTCATTATTCTGAAGGTGAAAGACCAGATTGGTATTAACTCTTTACCTATGAATTAAGGGATGTTGAGAACCATATGAACCTAAAATGTATTAGGAAGTTTATGCTTTAAGAAATATTGACCAGACCAGAATGTATAGAGACTTCCTTTTACTTCCTCACTCCTCCCCTGCAGACACCACTCTGTTCTCTATTTGTAACATTTCCCATTACCATGTTACATTTGATACAAATGATAAGCCAGCACTAATGCATTACTATTCATGGTAGTGCACGGTTTTTATAGGATTCAGTGTGTGTGTGAATTATGTACTTAGCATTGTGCATATTCTATGGGTTTTGACAAATGTATTCTGACATGTAACCACCGTTACGCTATTACAAAGAATACTTTAATTGCCCTAAAGATCCTATGTTTAACCTATTAATCCATTTCTCCCTCTCTCTGAACCCCTGGCAATATCCGATCTTTTTTATTGCTCCCACAGTGTTGCCTTCTCCAGAATGTCATAGAATAGGAATCACATGGTGTGTAGCCTTTTCAGATAGGCTTCTTTCACTTAGAAATGTGGGTTTAAGTTTCCTTTGTCTATTAGTCACACTACAGTTTGTTCCTACAGTTTGTTCCTTGTTCCATGGAAGAATATCCTATGGTACATCCATTCAGGACATTATCCATTAAAAGACATCTTACTGGCTTCCAAGTCTGGTAATTACACAAAAAGACTCTTGAATTTTAGCCATTGTAACAGGTGTATAATGGCATCTCATTGTTGTAATTTGCTTTAGCTAATGACATAGGATGCTGAGTATCTTTTCATGTGGTTATTTATTTTTATGTGGACATAGTTTTCAAATCATTTGAATAAATACCAGGGAGAGCAATTGCTAAATAAAATAGTATGTTTAACTTTGTAATAAAGTGCCAAACTATATTATTTTGCATTTCCACCAGCAATAAGTGAGAGTTCCTATTGCTCCACATCCTTGTCAACATTTGATATTGTCAGTGTTTTGAATTTTAGCCATTGTAACAGGTGTATAATGGCACCTCATTATTGTAATTTGCTTTATCTAATGACATAGGATGCTGAGTATCTTTTCATGTGGTTATTTATTATCTCTTTTTTTCCTTTGGTGCCCTCTATTCAGATGTTGTTTGTTTTCTTATAGTGAAGTTTTAAGAGTTCTTTATATATTCGTTTATCAGATATGTGTTTTGCAATGACTTTCTCTCATTCTGTTGCTTATCTTTCCATTAATTTACACTCACTTTGGCAGGGCGAAATTGTTCTTTAATTTTAGTCAACTTTTTCCATCATGGATTGTGCTTTGTGTTGTATCAAAAAAGACACTTGCCAAATGTACAGTCATGTAGATATCCTCCTTCATAATCCTCTAGAAATTTTATAGCTTTATGTTTTACATTTAGTAAATAATTTTGAGTTAATTTTGTGAAATTTATAAAGTTTGTATCTAGATTATCTTTGACATGCAGATGTCCAGTTGTACCAGTACAAAGTATTGAAAAAATCTATTCTTTTGTTACTGAATTGCCTTTGCTTTTTCTCTAACTTTAGTTGCCTATGTTTGTGTGAGTTTATTTCTGATTTCTAATTTGTTACATTCATCTATTTGGCTATTCTTTCACCAAAACCATACTCTGATGATTACTGTAGCTTTACAGCAAGTCTGTAAGTTGGGTAACTTCAATCCTCATCTCTGTTCTCCAGGACAATATTGTGCTGGCTATTTTGGGTCTTTGACTTTTTCATATAAACTTTAGAATTAGATTGTTAATATCCACACAACAGTGTTCTGAGATTTTGATTAGGATTGCGTTCAATCTATAAACCACGTTGGGGAGAACTATCATCCGTACAATGTCAAGTTGACTTATATTGAGTCATTTTAGCTCTCCACTAACTTACATTTTCCTTGATTTCTTTCATCAGAGTTTTGTAATTTTCCTCCTATAGATATCATACAATTTTAAAAAGTATACCTAAATATTTTATTACTTTAAGGTGATAATGTAAATGGTATTGTGTTTTTAATTCCAAATTCCACTGTTCATTACAGTTATAGAAGAAAGTGATTGACTTTTGTGTACTGACCTTGTATTCTGCAATAATTGCTAATTAGTTCCTGGAGGGTTTTTTTTTTTTTTTTTTCTATTCTTACAGATTTCTACATAGACAATGATGTCATTTGTGAACAAATAATAGTTTTATTTCTTCCTTTCTAACCAGCATATCATTTATTTCTTTTTCTTATTGTAATGTATTAGCTAGGACTGCCAATACAATGTTAAAAAGAAGTAGTAAGGAGAGACATCCCTGTCTTATTTATGATCTTGGTTAAGAATACAGATTCTGATCATGAAGTATGATGTTGTCTGTTGGTTCTTTATCAGTTTGAGGAAGTTTCCCTCTATACCCAGTTTGCTGAGAGTTTTGTCATTAATGGATGTTATATTTATCAGATGTTGTTATGCATTCATTAATAGGATCATATTTCATATTTCTTAACTTGTTGATGCAATGTATTTCATTAATTTATTTTTTAATACTAAACCTAATTTATATGCCTGGGGAAAAATAGATTTAATTCTTATCCTCACCCTTCTATAATTAAGATATACCCTCTATATCTTCACCCTCTGCCTCTGTAGATTTTTTCAAGATTCTTCTTTGTGTTCGATCCCCTTTTACTTATTTTTTGTAGTGTGTAGATGATATGGCCAGATGTAACTTTTAGGTATTTATCCTACTTGGTATTCTCTGAGCTTCCTGAATTTTTGGATTGGTAATTATCATTAATTTTCAAAAAATCTCAGTCATCAATCATTACTTCCAATTATTTCTCTGTCCATTTTCTCGTCTTCTAGTATTCTTATTTCACATATGTTATTCCTTTTGTATTGGCCCCACAGTTCTTACATAGTCTGTTCTATAGTTTGTTTTTTTTTAATTTCTCCTTGCTTTTCAGTTTTCAAAGTTTCTGTTATTATTTCTTCAAGCTCATTGATTCATTCATAGGCAATGCCCAGTCTACTGAAGGGCTGATCAAAGGCATTCTGTATTTCTGTCACAATGTTTTTGATCTCTACTATTTCTCTTTAATTCTTTCTTAGAATTTCCATTCATCTCTTCACATTACCTATCTGTTTTTGCATGTTGTCTACTTTTTCCTTTGGATTTCTTAGCCTATTAATCACAGTTGTTTTAAATTCCTAATTTGACAATTCAAAATGGTCTGTCACATCTGAATCTAGTTCTGATATTTTCTGCTTTTCAAACTTGTGGCCCTGTTTTTATCTCCTCTGTTATCTCTGGGATCCCCTGCAGGTTTCTTCTTAATAAGATGTAAGGTGTGCCTCTCTTTTTGTTCTATTCCTATATTATTTATAAAGGAGCCCTATTGATGTGGTGATAAGGTATAGGAAAAAGGGAAGCATTCTATATGCTATTTGTCAGCCTCTCCCTCTGGGCTCTGACCTTCAAAAGTACTTCTCAGTATCTCCACCATCCCCTTCTCCCAGTGAGGTGAGATAGTAATGCTAGAGGGGGCTGGAGTTGGGTATTTCCCTTAGCCCATGAGCCATAATTGGGTATTTCCTTTCTTCCTGGTAAACCCCATTTGGTTAGTATCTAGAAAAATACTTTCTCTTGAGGTCAGTCCACATTAAGATGAACAGAATGTTCTGAGCACATTTAAAATTGCTGCATTTTCCTTCCTTATGCCAGATGCATGAGGAATTTATTTTTTAATCTTCTTTGTGAAAACCTAGTAGGATTTCAGGAGGCAAAACCCATGAACATGTGGTTGGGAATCTCTCTAACACTGGGACCTGTGAATTTTTGACTCTAAAGCCTGTCCACAGTAAGTGTCTAGCTGCTCATCAAGGAAAGTTAAATTTTCCTTTCCTGGTACTGGCTTCAGGGATGGTTTCTGCTCCTAGGCTTCTGCTCCAATAAGTTGTGATTCTTTGTATCCATTTGTCTGTGTTTCTGATTTGAGGAGTTGTTGTTTGCCCTATGATCTCAATTCTCTGAGGGGGTAAAGAGGAATTGGTCATTATTCCCACTTCAGCTTTTTGTTTGTTTGCTTATTTTTTTTGGACAGGAGCGACGGCTTCCAAGCTCTTTACATAATGGATCAGAAGCCCAACATCCAGAACAGACTTCAATTGACTATGATGGGAGGCAGCACCTCCCACGTGGAGTTCATGCACAGACCACCTACTTCTAGCTTCTGTTCTGAAGCAGAGCCCACGATCACTATAGTTTTCTTATGAGGCTTTATTACCACTCATAAATAGGTTTCAGAATGCATAAGAAGCAAATGCTACAGCACTGAGGCTTATAGATAACATCTGAACTCCTTGTTCTGGAACCAGGAGAAGAAAGGGAGAAGTACCGAGGGGCTGGGCTTTGTCAGCCATGGACATCTCAGCACTATGTTTGGATTGATCTGGCATCATACTAAAAGGAAATTATTACCAAGTCATCTTTGGGTAGAGAAAATATATGGAAAATGTGATATGAAATGAAAATAAATGAGCTCAGTACCTTTAGCCTGGTCTAACCATATTCAGACCTAGCAGAGCAGAAGAATAAACTGAGGGTTAGGAAAGTAATGACCAGAGTCAATATGAGTGGAGAAGTGTGCTGGAATCATTCACATATAACTCTGTAAATGTAGTCTGTCTCTCTTAATGTATCTGCCATCCTCTCCTCAACCTGTTTCAAAGGACCTTTTTTTTTTTTGAGACAGAGCCTCAAGTTGTTGCCCTGGGTAGAGTGCTGTGGTGTCACTTCTCACAGCAACCTCCAACTCCTGGGCTTAAGTGATTCCCTTGCCTCAGCCTCCCAAGTAGCTGGGAACACAGGCGCCCGCCACAGCACCAGGCTATTTTTTGGTTGCAGCCGTCATTGTTGTTTGCAAGGCCCGGACTGGATTTGAACCCACCAGCTCAAGTGTATGTGGCTGGCTCCTTAGCCATTTGAGCCACAGGTGCCAAGCCTCAAAGGACCATTTTTATATCCACTAGGGAACAATTGGCCATGTCCTCTGTCACCTGCTCACCTCCCCACTTCAAAATATTCTCCACTCAAATGCAATGGGGTCTGAAATTCTTCCTGCACAAAGGTTTCCTTTTACTGTGATACTTTTTTTAAAATATAAATACTTCTGAGAGAACAAAAACATTCATTTCACCCATCTTTCCATTACTTATTGATGTACTCTTCATAACAAGAACTAGAATAGGAAAACTGGGCACTGAGGGAGAGAGAGGAACAAAAGGAGAAAAAGTATAAAAAGTATTAAAAGCTGCTGACAATGTGCTACAAAGTCAGTGAGGTTGGAAGACTATCTGATTGAAATTTTCCATGTATGAAAATATATGTGTATCTAAAAACATACCCAGAAGTCTTAGCAGTCTCAGAATTCCACATCAGTTTGTTTGAACCTCTTACATGTACATATTCATAGTACTCCCCCTTATGCACCGGTGGTATGTTCCAAGACTCCCAGGAGATACCTGAAACCAAACCAAGTGATCTGTGGATGAGGAGGGCACTTTGCTTGCAAACATCTATCACACGCGATGCTCATGTTTTGTTATCTCTAGCAGACCTTAACCTCTCAGAGTTCAAAAGCTGGATGTTATAGAATTGTGATTCAATGGAACAAATCATTAGTCACTTATTTGAGGTCTGATAATTAATTTCATGAAGTCATCCTTGAAAAAGTGCTACGTACCTCATTACTGAATATTACTGTGCTCACCTTCCAAGTGGTCCTCTCGGAAACCATTACCAACATCAGCGTCCATTCACCCTTCAGAGAAATATCAAAACTCTTTTTATGGAATGACCATCAGAGGTGTCATCACACAACACTCAAAACCAGGCAGCAGTGATGAATGCCCCTCAGCAAGACGAGCATCAACATGAACACGGCTGTGAGATACTGATGTGCAGTGGCATATAAGCCCCCCCAGCTGACTGTTCAGCATGGCCAATGCAAGCACAAAGTGGCAAGTTCACAGACTCAACAGTCAGACCCCATTCCACAACATCTCTGATAGTCATTCCAAAAAGAGTTCTGAAATTGCTTTGAAATGTGGACTGGGCCCTGATGTCAGTGCTTAGCTTCCCAAAAGGAGTACTTTGAAGGTGACCATAGTGATATTAAGCACAAGATGTGCAATACTGTTTCTAAGATGAGTTTGTGAACTTAATTGTCTAACCTGGCATGTTAGGAAATTTCATATGTAAGATGTACTATGAAAATAACCATTGATAGCTCATGGCAACAATTCACATGTAGGAACTAAATCCTTTTGTCTATATAAGACTTAAGGGAGCTCAGGACCACAACCCAAAAAAGAAGCAGACGTAAGGGCCATATATGCATCATAAAATTAGAAAATACCTTAGAAGTTCTTTTTGGTTCCTTTAAGGTACTTACTCAAAGCCAGGTTCAGCACAAGACAGAAATAGGAAAAGACCCTCAGTTCTGCAGAACAATTTGCTAAACTTCACCAGGTCTCTCACTGGTAATGAGACTGGCACATGTGTTACTTTGAACTAGATTCAAGTAAAATTAAAGAATGGATAAGCAAAAACACTCTGTGGCTCTTGGAATTTCAGAGAGCCAAAAGCAAATTATCTACTAATGGGTTGCTGATTTTTTTTTTTTTTTTTACTATTAAATCATAGCTGTGTACATTAGTGCAATCAAGGGGTACAATGTGCTGGTTTCATATACAATCTGAACTATATTCATCAAACTGATTAACATAGCCTTCATGGCATTTTCTTAGTTATTGTATGAAGATGCTTGTATTCTGCATTTAGTAAGGTTTGCCTGTACCATTCTAAGATGCGCAGTAGGTGTGGCCCCACCAATTACCCTCTGTCCACCCCTACCTCACCTCTCCCGTCCCCTCCCTTGCCCCTTTCCCCATATTCTTGTGCTATAGTTGAGTTATAGCGTTTATATGAAATCTATAAATTAGCTTCATATTAGGGCTGAGTACATTGGATACTTTTTCTTCCATTCTTGAGATACTTTGCTAAGAAGAATATGTTCCAGCTCCATTCATGTAAACATGAAAGAAGTAAAGCCTCCATCTTTCTTTAAGGCTGCATAATATTCCATGGTATACATGTACCACAATTTATTAATCTATTTGTGGATCAATGGGCACTTGGGCTTCTTCCATGACTTAGCAATTATGAATTGGGCTGCAATGAATATTCTGGTACAGATGTCTTTGTTATAATGTGATTTTTTGTCTTCTGGGTATATACCTAGTAAAGGAATTATAGGATCAAATGGCAGGTCAATTTTTAAATCTCTAAGTATTCTCCAAACATCCTTCCAAAAGGAATGTATCAGTGTCCACCAGCAACGTAGACGTGTTCCCTTTTCTACACATCCACGCCAACATCTCTCTGGTTTGGCAATTTTGTTATGTGGGCTAATCTTACTGGAGTTAGATGATATCTCGAAGTAGTTTTGATTTGCATTTCTCTAATGATTAAGGATGGTGAGCATTTTTTCATGTGTCTGTGGGCTGTGCACCTGTCTGTCTTCTTTAGAGCAGTTTCTGTTCAAGTCCTTTGCCCATCCTGAGATGGGATCACTTGTTCTTTTCTTGCTAATAAGATTGAGTTCTCTGTGGATTCTGGTTATTAAACCTTTGTCAGAGGCATAACCTGCAAGTATTTTCTCCCATTATAAGGGCTGTCTGCTTGCTATACTTACTATGTTCTTGGCTGTACAGAAGCTTTTTAGTTTGATCAGGTCCCACTAGTGTATCTTTGATACTGCTTCAATTGCCTGGGAAGTCCTCCTCATGAAATATTCACCCAAGCCG
>CAUYRH010052925.1:0-35232 GCA_963574655.1 Perodicticus potto
TGGAGTTTTCTTTGAATGTCTGGGGCCGCTTGAGGGATAAATTTGTCTTTTAAAATAATCTGACCCTCTATGGAGTCAGGTGTCAATTGGGTGTGTTTTCTCATTGCCTCCCTAAGCCTCTCTCTCTCTCTCTCTCTCTCTCTTTTCAAAAACAATTTTTTAAAGTGAAATAATAGCTGAGGACTTTGTAAGCAAATAAAATGCATAATAATATACTATATATTTTATACAGCATATATACAAATATATATTTTATATTTTACTCATTACAGACTTTTAATATGGATTCTCTCTCAAATATTTGTTGATAGAAACATTTAACTATGAGACTTTCTATAGATTTCCAATTTGGGGTTGTAACAATAGCAAAGATTAATTTATTGGGTCATTATTCTATTAAGAGTGAATCTGAATTGAATAGTATAAATGAAACTCAAAGCTACAGATATAAGGATTCTTTAGGAAGTGGGAGATATTAAGAATTCCTATGCCTTGGAAAATAAACTCTCTCAACACTTTTAGGATTCATCTAGACCAGGGGTCCTCAAACTTTTTAAACAGGGGGCCAGTTCACTGTCCCTCAGACCATTGGCGGGCTGGACTATAGTTTAAAAAAAAAAAAGAACTATGAACAAATTCCTATGTACATCGCACATACCTTACTTTGAAGTAAAAAAACAAAATGGGAACAAATACAATATTTAAAATGAAGAACAAATAAAGTTAAATCAACAAACTTATCAGTATTTCATTGGGAACTATGAACCTGCTTTTGGCTAATGAGATGGTCAATGTCTGGTTCCGTATTTGTCACTGCTAGTTGTAACAAGTGATGCAAGTGTGCATCAGTTAGTCTAGATTTGGTTGGAGATTTCAGATGTTTCATTCTGGAAAATGTCTGTTCACAGACATAAGGGCTGCCAAAGATGGTTGCCATTTTGAGTTCCTGAGATTAGGATATGTCTCAGAGGGGAGAGATGTATAGAAATTAGGAAGGCTGCTTGACTTGAATGCTTCTTTCAGAGAGTCACAATTCTGCAGTTCAGCCAGTTCCTTTTGGTAAATTGTATCCACATTTTATTTTATTTCAAGATACTTTATTCTTAAAACAGGTCACAACACTAAGCTTTTGGCCCATTCTGCCACTGTACAAGCTACAAATGCTTGCTGAGCAGTGGAGGGGTGCTCTTCCATAGCATGTCTAAAAAGTGAATAAAAACCCATGTAAAACAAATATTCAAATAATTTCCATAGGAACACAGATAAGTGTGACCCCATCTCCTAATCTTACATATTGCTGCATCTGTGCCAACCCTACTCTTACAAAGACATTTCAAAACTAGCAATAATTAAGTTAAATGGTCCCCCCAAATCCCTCAATTCAAACTAAACTTGCAGTTAACAGCTACAGAATGATATCTACACCTTAATACTAGCTGAAGCACAAGTTGCTGGGTGACGTTTCATTCCACTTTCCCAAGCACAAGACACAGGCAGAGTGCCAACATCCTGCTCTTCTACTTCAGGTAGGTAGTCAGGGTTCTGGATTTGCTGCACAAGTTGCCATGTTGGTCTTGACATCACATAGTAGATTGTCAGCCTCTGGAATCCATTGAAAGTAGAAGCAGAAGCTACAGTGTAAGCACCCATATTTTCAAAGAGCATCCAGTTGCCCACATTCATTTCTGGCAGGTCACAGCACTCAACTATCCAGTGAAGGCCATCGCATGTTGGTCCCCATATGCTGGATAAATAATACTTCTCATCTGGTTTAGGTATCTTTTGCAGAAGAGGCTTTACATTAGCATGATCATAAAGATGCAATTAAATGATCCATATACTCCACCATTGATGTACAACATAAAGGTTTGTTCACTGGACTCATCTTCATCATTAGAGCCTATCTGTTCCTTTAATACAATTTTTTGGGGCAATGATATTAACTGCAAGTGTGAAGGCTGATGCAACATAATATCTGCCTGGCTCAGCTATGATTTTCACTCCAGAGTCTGATGGAAAGTACTTGCCCAATGCTGGGTTGATTATACCAGTGATCTCTTCAAATTTAAGCTTCACATCCTCAGATTCAGGAAAGCCACCACCAATATCAAGCAGGTATATTTTGAAACCAACCTCAGCTCCCATGTCAAAGACACAGTGGACATCAGAGATTGCCTGCATGAAGGTCTCAGGATCAGTACAGCCACTTCCTACGTGGAAGCTGACACCAATGACATCAATATTTAGCTCTTTTGCCTGTTCAAATAGAAGTCTGCTGGTTTTGAGTGTGGCACCAAATTTAAAACTGAGTCCACAGACTGCTTTGGAATCATCAGTGGGAATCCGCAAAACAAACTTGGCCTTTGGATATGCTCTGGCAACTTTCGTCAACTCGACTTCACTGTCAATAGTCATCATCTGGACCTCATTTTTGGCAGCGTACTTAATTTGAGACACTTGTTTACAAGGATTTGCATAGATAATCCTCTCGGAAGGCACCCCAAGACTTTGTACCAATTATATTTCATTCTTGTTAGCACAGTCAAATCCTGTCCCAATGTCAGTGAGGGTCTTCACAATGGCTCTACTGTCATTACATTTGACTGCATAAAAGGGAGTGACATGAAGAAGAGCTTTTAGTCATCTTCAGTGTTTTTTCAGAACATCTCTGAGGTCTGCTACATAGATGGCATCCTTACCATCAGAAGAGGAAACTTCATTGATTTTTTTGGTCCAGAATGTCCTTAGCAGTAAAACCTTCATCAAGCAAGTGGCAAACTCTTCATTTTAATGTTGTTCATGGTGTCTTGATGTTTCCTTGAAAAACTAAGAGATGGAATTTAAAGAAATATTTCCAACTTCTCACAAAGGCAATTCTCCAGGAATTCTGAATCCCACTGCGTGTGTCCTCTGAGCAACAGTGGAAATGTTTTTAGAGCATTCAGGAGCCACAGGCAAACCCCATGGAGAAGCTGGAAAGCTGCTGCCAGCGCAGACCTGGAATGGGAGCCAGAGCCACAGGCGTGCTTGGCCACCCCTGCTGCACCTGTCAGCGCCTGGCTCACACCTGCCAGAGATGCCAGCCGAGGTGGCGCCAGAGCAGCTGGCAGAGGGGTGGCCAGGGCAGCCACTTCAGGAACTTACCTCCACATTTTCAATGTCAATAGAAAATGGGTTATGGGAAAGCTGTATGTCCTGTTTATGGAGATGAAGCTCTTTAAATCTAAATTGGAACTCCTTTCGTAACTTTTCCAGTGAATCCACACATGTTTTGTTTGGGAATACAACCAATGTTTTTTCTGCTACAGATTTTGTGGCCGCAATGAGTCCGCTGCTAAACAGGACAGGCAGTGGAGGCAAAAACAATCGGTGGACTGCATAAATATCCTTGGCAGGCCGCATGTGGCCTGCAGGCCATCGTTTGAGGACCCCTGATCTAGACTTTGAAAGGTGAATTGAAGGTCTATAACTTTAAATGTAGAAAGAAAAAAATGAAAGTTGATATCTGCTTTCTGAATGGAAAAACATAATAATAAGAAAAAAAATAGAGCCCTGGTCTCTAAGAAGCCTATTACGTACAATTTTAAAAGCCTGAACTGATAACACATAAGCAATAAAAACATGGTTTTTGCCTTTAACATTCAAACTTAGCTTTATTTATTTTTTTGTTGTTGTTGTGTTTTTTTTTTTTTTGAGACAGAGCCTCAAGCTGTCACCCTGGAGAGAGTGCCATGGCATCACAGCTCACAGCAACCTCCAATTCTTGGGCTCAAGCGAGTCTCTTGCCTCCACCTCCCAAGTAGCTGGGACTACAGGTGCCGGCCACAATGCCCGGCCATTTTTTTTGGTTGCAGCCATCATTGTTGTTTGGCAGGTCCAGGCTGGATTCGAACCCACCAGCTCAGGTGTACATGGCTGGTGCCTTAGCCCGTTGAGCTACAAGCACCCAGCCTATTTTGTTTTGTTTTTAATGTTGACTCACTTTACGTTAAATTGCAATTTCAGTTGAGAACTTTCCTTGAATATTACTGCATATATTGAAGAAATTACTTTGATTGGTTTTAATGTTTCTATAGTAGAAAACTAACTTGGAATCATGCAAATAAAGCTGGGAAAGCTGTCGTTACAGGTGCTCTGGTGGATTATCTCAGAAGAGACGGAGGAGTGAGCTATTAGGGGGAAAAGCTAAATAGAAGCTTGGCATCAGTGTTAAATTTACCCAAGTCCAAATAATATTTAGGTTGAAATGTGAATGAAAACACAGATAAATTGAAACCACAGAGAAGTTTAATGTGTTAAATAATTCAAAAGCAGGAAGTAAACTATAGATTTATACATGTTTTGCCATAAGAACATAGCTATTATTATTCTTTTAGAATGTTCTTTACAGTACTTTGTCAAGAAAATGTTTTCACTTATATAAAGGAGGCTATATAAAGTTTTATTTCAATAAATTTAAAAGAAGGCTGCACTTCCTTCTTCACTCTCAAATGCAGCACCTACTCTGCTACTCTTCTTTTTTGTAAACATTCTATGAAAGAGATCGTCATCTCCCTCCCTTGAGATCACGTTTTCAGGACACATCTTCCTACGTCCAAGAATCATGTGTTTTTCCTAACACATACTATGCATAGAATCAGGAGGCAGAGATTGCACGATTGATGTTAGAGCACAGGGCAGCTTGTTCTATAGTGAAACATCTTTTAGAAAATGTATAATAGCTTGAGCTGTGTGCGTGTGTCTATGATTTATGTTTTTTCTGATTCCCTGTGATAATAAGGTTCTGGAAAACATATGCATATCCTGTTTGTCTTTTTATCCCCAGCATTACCAACCAAAGTACTTTTCATATTATTGCCATTTATAAATGTTGATTGGGATGATAAAAGGTGGGTACTTATTAATAAGGTAAAAAGAGAGAAAAAACCACCTGATCCTGGTAAGTTATTATCATTATTATTATTGATGTGTAGTTGAATTCGGATAGCCACACACAGAAGAAAGAAACAGGGCCTTATCTCTCATCACTCACCAAAATTAATTCAAGATGAATAAAAGATTTAGATATAAGCTATGAAAACATACAAATTCTAGAAGAAAATATAAAAGAAATCTCTTCTAAATATGGGACTTTATGACCAAGAATTTGTAACTAAGACCCCAGTGGCAATCACGGCAACAGCAACAACAAAAATAAATGGGATTTAACTAAATTAAAAAGCTTCTGCACAGTTAAGGAAACAATCAACTGGGCAAATGGACAACTTACAGAATGGGAGAATATTTTCATAAACTACACATCAGTTAAAGGGATAATAACCAGAATTTACAAAGAACACAGCAAATTAGCAAGAAAAAAAAGCAAACAACCCTATTGAAAAGTAAGCAAAAGACATGAACAGAAGCTTTTCAAAAGAAGATAGAGAAATGACCAATGAAATTATGAAAAAATGCCTAATGTTACTAATCATCAGGGAAATGCAAATTAAAAATAAACATAATCGTATCTTGGTCAGAATGGATTTTATTAAAAATACCAAAAATAATAGATGCTAGCATGGATGCAGAGAGGAAGGAAGACTTCTACACTGTTGATGGTACTACAAATTAGTACAACCTGTATGGAAAACAGTATTGAGATTCCTCAAGAAACTGAAAACAGACATATCATTCGATCCTGCATTCCCATTATTGAATGTTTCCTGAAAGGAAAAGAAGATGCAAAAGACATCTGCACTTAATACTTATTGCAGCACAATTGCAAAGATGTAGAGTCAACCCAAATGTTCATCAATCATCTCATGAATGGACTAAATAAACGTGGTATATGTATGCCATGGAATACTACTCAACCAAAACAAATATGAAGAGATAAACTAGTATCTTTCACAACAATCAGGATGTAACTGTACACCACTCCCCTAGTGAAATATTTTAAGAATGAAAGCAAAAAATACTACCTGTACTCACTATTAAAGGAACTAACTAATAAGTCTACATGTGCATGGAAGGAATTAAAACTCAGCAGAAATCAATCAGGGGAGAAATAAGAAATAAAGGAGAGAAATTATTAATGGGTACCGAGAACACATTTGGATGATAAGCATACCTATGGCCAGGACTCAAGCATTACAAATGTGATCTGTGTAACCTAAAACATTAATACTCCCTTAATATTGTGGGGAAAACAGAGAGAAAGAAGGATTTTTTCAGGATAAAATTCAAAAAATAAAGATCAAAGGGATAATATGGTGCATTAAGTGTGGAAAGAGTCCACATTCATCATTAAAAATCTAAGTTCATATTCTAAGTGATCAAACCCACTGAGCTAGACAGTCTAATCAAAGTCTATATAAAATTTCCCTTTTTATTACATTTAAGTAAAGAGGAACACATAACAAAAGAATGACAAATAACTTTACTATTCAGATGTAGAAGCAAGGAAAGACAATTAAAAAAATAAAGAAGAATAGGGAGAAAGGAGAAGATGCTGCAAGTTTTTCCTTAAAGTTATAAAAACAAAGATTAGCAATTGTCTTCAGCAGTTAATAAACCTCAGGAGATATTTTTGTGCACGTGTATATTGAATGAATTTGTATTGAATGCCTTTAACGTAACGTGCTGATTTTCAGAGATTGTTCTAATGGAGCTCATAGTCCATCTAAAGCATAAAAATAATAAACATCAAATCCAGTGTTGTGTGATTATCATCAAGAAGCTGATTCTGGTGCAGTAAACCTGGAATAGAGCAGCTGGCTTCTGGGGAGAGTACGTGCTACCCAGGTGAAGAGGGCAAAGACCGAGGACAACAGGGAGCAGAGAGATCGTGCCTGTTAGTACACATCTTTAAATTAATTCATTGCCAGTTTACACAATCATATATTTTCCAAAGGAATCTGTATGCATAGACTGGTGGTAGTACTGAGCTCTCCTTAAAAGATGTCTCATAGCATGCTTGGACTTCCAGGTGCTCTAGTTTATATGTAGATGACTGTAAAGCAGCTTGTCTTCTGCCTCTCTGTGCCTTTGCACATGATTTTGTTTTCTACTTCTCTGTGCCTTTGCACATGAGCTTGTTTTCTACCTGCCTGTGCCATTGTTTCCTATTTCCTAGAGGCACAATAATGTTGACAGCAGGATCCATTAATAACAAACATTTAAGAACACTGTTATTAAGAGTGTAGGCTTTAAAGACAGAAAAACTTCAGACAGACTTCTGCCTCCAATATGCGGAATTTGGCAATGATCTACTCTTCAATTTACTTATATTGACTTCTGCTTTACTTCAAAAATACTCAAAATATATACTTCAAAGAGCTGTTGTGAAAAAAGATATTTGATAAATAGTTGTGAAGGTTATTATGTGAACGTTATTATTAATTTTATTCAAATCTTAAGGATGTTCTTAAATGATGGAAAATTTTAAACCACAGCATAACAAGCAAATGTTTTCTAAAAATACTGGACATAGAATGTTTATACCAAGAAAGTTACTCAAAAATTTGTCTATCTTCAAAGAAATTTAGTGCCTTTAAATTGATAGGAATGTCTCTCAATTTAAAGTCCAAGTTAAATGTAGCGCATTAAAAGTGATTTTTTTTCTCTCCTCTAGGATTTAAAACCCTTAGTGCTACCTTCTTTAAATAAGGTGATGATGTTCATCTTACAAACAATTGATTTGGAACCTCCTTGATGGAGTATAGGATGATACCTTAACTTATGAATAATGAAATCATATTTCATTACTTCACCTTGATGGGTAAATTACAGAGTCAGAGAGAAAATTAATAAAGATTTGGAAGGACTAGGAAAATTAAAATCTTTATAGTAGATGAAACAGAAGTGGAGTTTGAGAGTAATATGGCCAAGACAGGATATCTGGAGCAATAAGTATCTACCAAATTCAAGATCATGATATTTAAGGCCATCAACAGGGCAGAAAAGATGAAATGATTCAGGAATTTGAAATTGAGAGAAGATAATAATTAAGTAGAACAATTTCACTTAACTATGTATCAGAAATAACTGACAGAGGGGTGGGGCTCCCAGATTGGAGTGAGGGACTTAGTAGACCCTCTCCCCAGCATACAATCACTTGATTGGTGAAAATAATGAAAAAAATTATTTAACATGTATAGAATTGTCTTAAAAGGATGCAGCAAATAGAAAAACAATAGGTTAAGAAAACTACTAAATCCCAGTGTGAACACTGAAAGTATGTGGCCTTCACACTCAACACACTCCCATCTCCCACCTGCTAGTCTGTGTGATCTCTCAGAATAGGAATAAAATTTGATATATTTTGTATCTTATGTTTTATCATTTCCCCTTAATGTCTAATGCAGTGCTAAGACCTTTCTATACATCAATAATGTTTCTTGAATAAAAAATAAGGATAAAAATGTTGGGTTACCTGGTTGAGAAATAGGCTGACATTTCCATGAGTAACTATAATACCTGACCTTAAATTTTGGAGAAGCATATAATGTTCTTAAAAGTGAAAAAATAAAAGTCCCAATTCCATCTTATATTGACTTCTGCTTTATTAAAATTTATTTAAAGAAATAAATATATAAATTGGACTTAATTGAAATAAAAAACTTTTGTGTAGCAGAGAAACTATCAAGAAAGTTTAAAAAGATGACTGGCAGAATGGGAGAAGATACTTGGAAATTACATATGTGATAAGGGGTTAATATCAAGAATATATAAAGAACGCCTACAATTCAATAGCAAAACAGCATCCTGAGATAAAACCTTCTATTCATTTGGGGGGAAAAAATGGTCAAAGAGCTTGCACAGATATTTTTCAAAGAAGATGAACAAATGATCAATAAACATATAAGGAGATCACTAATCACTACAGAAACACAAATTTAAGTCACAGTGAGAAACTTTTGATTGTCTCCTAGAATGGTCTAAAAATTTATTCAAAATAACAAGTGTTGACAAGGATATGCAGAAATTAAAACTTTCATGCAATGCTGGTAGAAATGTAAAATGTTGCAGCCACTAGGAACACCAGTTGACATTTCCTTAAAAAGCTAAACATGCGGGTGGTGCCTGTGGCTCAAAGGAGTAGGGCGCAGGCCCCATATGCTAGAGGTGGCGGGTTCAAACCCAGCCCTGGCCAAAAACTCCAAAAAAAAAAAAAAAAAAAGAAAAGAAAAAGCTAAACATGCAATTGCCGTAAAACCCATAAATTCCACTCCTGGGAATATACCCAAAGGAAATGAAAACAGAGATTCCAATAGATATTTGTGCATCAATGTTAATTGTAGCACTACTACAACAGCGAGAGGAAACAACCCAACTGTTCATCAACAGACAAACTAATAAATAAAATATAGTATTTTATTTCCATACGATGGAATACTACTCTGTCTTAAAAATGAAGGAAATTCTGATACATGCTACAACATGGATGAACCTGGAAAACATTATGCTTTATAGGATAAGCCCAATGCAAGATAAAAAATTGTTTGATTCTGCTGACAAGAAAAAACTAAAATAGGCAAATTCATAGAGACAGATGGTGGATCAGATGTTAACAAAGGCTAGTCTGGGAAAGAGAAGTAGGGATTTATTGCAGAATGGTCATAGATTCTGTATGTTGTGTATGAGGAAAAAAGATTAGAAATACATAGAAGCAATACTTGTACAGCTTTGTGAATATAATTAATGCCACAAATTATACACTTAAAAATAGAATGAATAGACCCTTCTCTAAAGAAGACAAACGAATGGCTTATAAACATGACAAAATGCTCATCATCCTTAATAGTTAGAGAAATGCAAATCAAAATCACCCAGAGATACCATCTAACCCCAGTGAGAATGGCCCACATCACAAAATCTCAAGACTGCAGATGCTGGTGTGGATGTGGAGAGAAGGGAACACTTTTACACTGCTAGTACTATTGCAAACTAATATAACCTTTTATGAAGGCTCTGTGGAGAACCCTCAACGAACTCAAGCTAGACCTCCCATTTGACCCTGCAATCCTGGCTGTGCCTTTACCCAGAAGAAAAAAAAATCCTTTTATCAAAAGGACACTTGTACTAGACTATTTATTGCAGCTCAATTTACAATTGCCAAAATCTGGAAACAGCCTAAATGCCCGCCAACATAAAAATGGATTAACAAGCTGTGGTATATGTATACCATGGAATACGATTCAGCCACTAAAAAAGACAGAGACTTCACATCCTTTGTATTAACCTGGATGGATGTGGAACACATTGTTCTTAGTAAGCATCACAAGGATGGAGAAATAAGAACCCTGTGTACTCAATTCTGATAGGAGGACAATTAAGGTCCTAGAACACAGTGGAGGGAGATGGGGAGAGCTGAGAAAGGGAAGGAGGGAACAATGTTTACCCAAAAATATTGAATTATACACTTTAAATGGGTGAAAAATATCATCTATGAGTTATATTTCAATGAAGATGTTTTTGAAAAAAAGTGATTTAAAAGCAGCCGGGGTCAGTACACAAAGGAATTCTCACTGTGAAGCTCCTTCTGTAAAGATGGGAAATCTATGACTTGTTAGATTTTAAGGATGGACTCGTTCTATGATCTCTGAAAATGAATCCTATTTGGTCTTCTTCATTAAACCAACTCCAGTGATGCGGATCATTTTATCCATTGATGAATTGAGTCTGGTGGTAGAAATATATTGCTGAATTTTTAAGTGTATTTTCTACCTGTAGCTGTGTTGTGTTCATTCTATATCTCTCATGTATTTTGTGGGGGTAGTTTTTACACCCAGGGTTGAGGAATTAAGCAGATTGAGACTTCCGCTTCTTACAGTTCATACTGAGGAGCTCATCTTGTACTCAGTAATGACAAGCTGTCTTCCTCAGTTTCTGCATGGCCCCAGCTGGGCTAGACCCCAATAAATATTATATAAAGGCCCAGTCCCAGTTAGCCTTGCCTAGTATCAGGCTCCCTAGAACAAACAGTCCATTAATTAATTCTGAATTATTATATCCAGCAACTGTGCCAAGAGGCATTCACGTGCTTACTAGCAACGACAGCTCTTGCCTTGATATTCACCAATAAGTGAAGCAGAAGTGTCAGGAGAATGAAGACGTGAGGAGTGAAAGTATTATTGCACATCAGAGGTCGAATAAATTACCAAATCTCTAAGTATCAGAGATCTCTTTTGCCTGTAATACCTCATGGCCTTATTGTCACTTTGAATAAATCTGTGCACATGAGGCTTCCAGAGACTACCTTTATGACACAATCCTTTTCCCCTGGCAACATGAATGAAACAATTCCTCTAAAAGGGTCCTACAATAGGGAATAAATAGTCATTGTAAAAGTTGAAAAGGTTAACACTATTGACAAAATAGATACAAAACTATCTGTGGTATCTCTCCAGCATGTATCAATACATTTTTAATCAACATGTGGTTGGTTATAATTATATATAGTCATTATATTACTATATAAGTATATAGTTATATTACTTCATATAACTATATGAAGTAATGACTAGAAATTATTTTCTTAATTTTTACATTTCAGTAGCATATCTTGAATTAAATTGCGAAAATGTATAAATATAAAACATAAATCTTCAAATAATTATGTTATGGCCTCAGACTATACATGAACTGGCTATTATTCCTATAGTTTCATCAACCATCCCAGTGCAGAGATGTGGTTGCTGACAGATCACAGAGCTTTCAAACATGGCAAGCTGGAGAAACAGTTCTTTACTGGTACGGCTCCCCTCAACAGTCACCAGTTCTCACAGAGGGGTAAACCACAAAGGGGAAACTACTTTCCCACGTGAGAACAGGGTGGGGTAATGTGGGTGGGCAGATAGGATTTTAAGGAGAAAGGGGGCAGCCAGATGTCACAAAGACTGTGACAAACAGGCCTAATTTGCAACCACAGAAAAATAGATCGTAACTGAATGGAGCAGCGCAAGCTAGGGCAAATTGCCTGGCTCAGGGGCACATGGTCAGGAGAGCCTTGATCAGACCACTTCTTGTGGTGTATAAGCAGCATTTGAATAAAGAGAAGAGAAAGCACCTGCAGTGTTGCAGGAGTGGTAAAGGCGACAATGGAATTCCACCAAACATGGGAATCATAATTTAGGATGGAATACTGAAGGAATTTCTTTGAGACAACTGCATGATACTTACCTTAGCTGTTTGTAAAAGGAAACCCTCTACTTGATTTTGCAGTTAGAATGATCATTCACAATTGTGGGCAATTTTGTCCAGTAATGTCTGGAGACATTTTTGATTGCCACAATAGGGAGCAGGGGAACTGTGTGTTACCGGCATCTTGTATAGAGGTCAGAAGTGCTGCTAAATATTCTGTTATTCACCAGGCAGTCTCTCTGAAATAAGAATTATTTTGGTGAAAATGTCAATAATACTGAAATTGAGAAACACATGTTTCAAATCATGAGACAGAAGGTTCAAGATCATCTCATCTGATTAGACAAACTGGGAAACTGAGAGTCAAACGGGGGGGTGGTGACTAATACAAGAACTCATAACGTAGCAAAGCCGTAATTAAAGATGAAGTCCCTATACAGTCCCCAGATAGAAAAGGTCTTAGATGGCTAATATTGATGCCAGGATCGAAAGAACCAGAACATTAAGGACTGGGGAACATAAGTGTAATGGGGAGAGTGGGAGAAAAAGGAATCTGTCTTAGGCATCAAAATTTTTTGGACAATGGAGAAAATCAAATGCACATGGAAGTGACCTAAACTGTGTAAAGCAAGACCTCATCATTTATAACTGTCATCAGGCCCTGCTGAATGAGATCAAGGCTAAGGAGAGTCAAAGAGTGAGAATTCTCTCATGCTCCCAGAAATGAGAAGAGAGAAAAGTAGGACTAAGGACCAATAAGAGTATGTTCAAAGCAATGCTGAAGATAAACTTTCCTAATGTCACAATTTTGCTTATGGCTTATCCTTTTTGAAAAGAGCAAATAAACTACTGTGTCATTCTAGTAAAATGCCAATTTCTTATTGAACTTGAAGGAAACAAACTTTTGCTGTTTTCAGAGAGGCTAGAATTTAATTTGCTTTCTTCAAAACTTAGAATCAAATTTCTGTGCCACAAAAAAATACTGATATGTGCCTCTCTGGATTAAAAAAAATATCAAAAATTGCATGGCTCACTTCTATCTTCTTTCAAGCTAAATAAGAACAGACATTTGCCTTTGCAAAATTTACAGAGCATGTCTAGTAGTTTAGTTTCCCAAATCTCCCTTGGTCTTGTTCATCTCCCCTGGTACTGCCTGTGACTGAAGTTATCTCTCCCTTCACTTAGTTTAAATTCTATTAAATTTGATCTTTTTCAATTAGTTCCACTCCTACATTCACAGAAGCATTCCTAAAGGAAACTATAAAATAAGTTCATGGTAAGTAAGAAGAAAGAAAGAAGTAAATAGTAAAACAACAACACCAAAAAAAGGCATCATGGAAAAGAAAGTGTATTTTGTGAAGATTTTTCTCCCGTAATAGCTTAAATTTAAAAAAAAAAAAAGATACTTATTCAGGATGAATGTTTAATGTGGAGGAAAAAGTATGATATTAGGAAATACATGTTAATTTCTGGCAGTCACCTTTAATCTTACTCTATTGATCAGTCCCTTCAACCTTTGAATTATTTTCTTAATCTTCTGAGTATTCAATTGCAAAAGGTTCATTTCTAAAGTGCCTGACTCCAGATACCCTGAAAAATACAAACATCACACATAGTATCCTATTTGGATGGGCTCACGCCAGCAACAATACATTAACTATGTATTATACTATCAAAAATTTCTTATCACCCTTATATTTATTTGATATTATCAATGACCCTCTAAGGCAAGTAGACTGAGAATTAACAGCTTTCCTTTTAAAATAAATAACAAAGTACACAGCTACTAAACTACTCAAACAATGTATTTTGACTAAAAATCTAGACAATTCTGTCCCTGTGAGTCCCAGATATTGAACCTATTATTTTTTCTTTTTTGTTGTTTGTTTTTTATGCAGTACCTTCCGCTGGTAGATGCTCAAATGAACAGTAAGCAGATATTTCCTGTTAGGCATATTTTCAAATGCCAGAATCAAATATTTCTTCATATGACTATTCAAATCAACAGGATTAGCACATATGTGCACATATGTAGACCCATGGCTAGAAACTGTATTCATCAGTTAGAGAGAAATAAATATGTTAATACCCCCCAATTCTACCAATACCATGCAGTTTCCTAATATTCCTATTTTCACTCTTTTTTTCCTCTTATGTAAGTTTGTATAACTGGAGAGAGCTCCTTTGTGGATTTTATTACTACATTCGCAGAGCCCATTTATTTGTAATATGATTCTACAATGTGAACATTGAATGTTTAACACAAATATTCTTACAATGAACAATATAGGTTAACTGATTTTACACTAATAGAGGTTACTAGAGACCTAAGGCATCATGACAAGGAATGGTAAACCCTACACTACGTCCGGTGTCCCACTTTTTCTGTAATTAGTTTTGCTTGTAACTAGTTGGCAATTTTTTCTTCAACCTTAGAAATCAATTTCATTTAAGGCATATCAACCATATTTATTTCAACATTTTTTTCATTCATCCATCCATTGATTAGACATTATGAATCCCTTTTATGGGATGAAAGTATGTGCCAAGTGCTAGGTATGCAGAAATTAATCAAATGAAAGTAAATGAAATAAGAAAGGCAAGATGGCTGATTACAGACATTGGTCATCAGATTGTCTCAGAAAGAAAAAAATTTTTAGATGAATAAAATATAGCCAAGGTGTGATTGTGAGAGAAAAGAGACAGAACCTACTAATGATTCTATAGGAAGATGCTGCGGGGCAGAACAAGAGGGAGCAGGATTTCAGCAAAGATGAACCCCTCAGAAACTTGGAGACCCATGGGAAAGGGTTTGGCTGCTTCTGCCCACAAGCAGCAGTTACTAACCTAGAGATTAAACTGGGCATCACAATATAATGTGTTAAGAAGCATCACAATACTGTTAAGAAGACCAGAGAGCTGGGGAAAGAGAAAGGATTTCAAAGACCTTAATCTTCCCCTTTGTTTAAAAGACACAGCAAATCTGCCCACATACATAGCATACACTATGACAGCCTACCAGTAACTAACAATTGAGAAAACCATCACACTAAGGATATCCATAACCAAGGTATCCATTCACACCATAGACCCCTATCATAGTATCCACAAGGGAAGCCAGAAAACCTTATCCAACATATGCTACAGGCACACCCTTTAGAGGGAGGGGGAATAAAATCCAAGAAAATCCAAAAGCAAGACACAGCAGCTGTTCAATTGAGAATATGTCAGCAAAAGAACTCTGGTAACATGAAAAATCAGACTGACAAGACCCTCCCCCCAGCAAACGATCACATCAGCTCTCTAGCAATGAATCCCAACTAAAATAAAAATTCTGAAATGACAGATAAAGAAGTCCAAATATTAACTATAAGGAAGCTCAAGATCTAAAATAAAATGAAAAAAAAAAACAACTCATAGAAATCAGTTAAATATTCAGGAAAACAATTCATATGGAGTTAGATATATTAATAAAAGCAAAATAGAAATTCTGAAAATAAAAATTCTTTTGTTATTTCAATACCATGTTGTTTTGGCTACTCTAGTACTCTTCTACTTCTAGTCTGAAGTCTAGTAATGTGATGTCTCCAGATGTTAAGATTGCCTCAGAATTCAAGCTCTTTTCTGGTTCCAATGAACATAGAATTAACTTTTCTAGATCTGTGAAATGTGACATTGGTATTTTGATGGGGATTGCCTTGAATCTGTAAATTATGGACATTTCAACAAAGTTGATTTTACTGATCCATGAGGATGATATCCATTCTCATTTTTTTGTATACTCTGCAATTTATTTTCTTAGTGAAGAAGGACCCCCATGGTAATCACAGCAAAACAAAAATAAATGAATTAGACATGATTAAATTAAAACACTGCACAGCAAGGAAAGTCAACAAAGCAAGTACACAACCTGCAAAGTGGGAAAAAATATTCAGAAGCTAATTGACAAATGGCTAATAACTAGAATCTATATAGAATTCAAGCAAATCAGCAAAAATGTAAAACAACCCATCAAAAATTGGGCAAAAGTCATGAACAGAAGCTTATCAAAAGAAGACAGACAACTGGTTAAGAAACATAGGAAAAAATTCTCCACATCATTAATCATCAGGGAAATGAAAATTAAAACCACAATGAGATATTACCTTACTCCTGTTAGAATGACTTTTATTAAGAGGTCCAAAAATAATAGATGTTGGCATGGATGCAGAGAGAAAGGAACACTTCTGTGCTGTCAGTGACTGCCAATTGGTACATCCTTTACGGAAAACAGTATGGAGAGTCCTCAAAGAACTAAAAGTAGACCTACCATTTCATCCAGTAATCCTACTAGTAGGTATCTGGTCAAAGGCAAAGAAGTCATTTTATCAAAAAGACACCTGTATTTAAATATTATTGCAACACAATTCACAATTGCAATTATGTGGAATCAACCTAAGTGCCCATCAATTCATGAGTGGATTAACAAAATATGGTATATGTACATCATGGAATACTACTCAGCCATGAAGATTATGACTTAATGCTTTTTGTGACAATTTGGATGTAACTGGAGACCATTCCCCAAAATATCTCAAGAAGAGAAAAACAAATGCCACATGTACTAACTATTAAATTGGAACTAACCAAAGAGCACACATGTGCTTAGAGGGGACTAAAACTTAATGGAAACCAAGCAAGGGAAGAGGAGAGAAGGGGATGGGTGACAATTTATTAACAGGTACAATGAACACTATCTGAGTAATGGGCATACTTATATCCATGACTCAAGAATTATAAGAGTGATTCATGTAACCAAAAACATCTGTACCCTTGTAAAACCTTGATATTAAAAAAAAATGTGATTATCATTCCATCTATGAATACACACATACATCTCATAGAGTACTACTCAGCCATAAAAAGGCCTGAAATAATGTCATTTTCAGCAACTTGGAAGGAATTTTACTTATCCTATGTAAAGTATCTCAATAATGAAAAAATAAATACCACGGGTTCTCACTAATAAGTGGGTGCTAGTCAGTAGGAACACAATATCATCATGGAGCATAACAAACATTGGAAAATGAGAAGGGGCGAGTGTGGGAGGGAGGGAGGTGTAAAACCTTACCCATCAGTACAATGTATACTATTCTAGTGATGGGCACTCCAAAATCCCTTGGCCCAAACATTATACAATTTATCTATGCAACAAAAACACTTACACACTAATATGTTGAAATAAAAATTATTAAAAATGTAAATGAATAAGAAAAGAAAGTCTTAAGGTTTCACTCCATGTTAGATCAGAATTAAAAAGCTCTCTCTTCTTGTCAGCCCATAGGGCAGAGCCAAGGGAAAAGGTGTGTATATGTAGTTCACTTTAGGAAGTAATTTGAGGGAATGGGAGCGGGAAAGGGAACCACAGAAGAAGAAAGGAAGAAAAACATAACGGTATATTGTTGAGCCTTTTACTGCTCTGGCAACTTAATTCTGCTTGATTCCTCAAATTGCTCATGTATCACTTGATTGATTTGAGGAATGGAGAATTTTATGCTCCAGAAATAGAGCTAGCTGCCATCCCACATTGCTCAGAGTCGCAACATAAGTTTAGGAAATCCCTCACATTTCCCTATTCTTTGTATGAGTGAGTGCAAGCAGGGAGGGGTCCTGTAGATTTCTGGCTATAACAGGTGAGAATTCCTTTGGAAGAAATGTAAAAACAGGACAGCTGAGAGATGTTTTCAAGTTACTCCTAAACCAAGCTGTCAGCTGCAGCAGTGGCTAGAGTGAGTAAAGGGGTTTGAGAGGATGTATGACATAGGAAATAGAAGATATGGTGTCAAATGATAGGGAAGCTGGCTGACAGCTTCATGGTTCCTAATGGGAGAATGTCAAGTATTAAATGAGCATTTCAATTATTTTGCTTACATGATCCCTTAAACCTTTGAATTTATAAATACCAACACAGCCCCATCTAATCCCAACTCCCAAACTCACTGTTGTTTCATAACCCCAGATTGGTTCTTCTTCATTGATACAGATAGTTGCTATCTCTTTAGCATTGACTTTCAACCTAGCAACTTTTCCATGACCCTTATTCTCAATTTGTTTCTTCAGAAGCACTTTGTAGATTTGCATGATAGTAATTCCTGGATCTAGAAGAACAGTTTCTCTACCATTAGTTGGAGTTTGACCAAGAGCAAAGTATGTAACCTCTTTGAACTCTAGGTTTCATATCTGATAATGAATTATATTGTAATTTTTTAAATGGGTAAAAGGACCCAACATGCAGTAGGCACTTAACAAAATGTCAGTTTCATTACTTCTCCTCTGAGTTTGTCAATTCTGAGGAAACTTTTGGTAGGCTCCCTTCCACACCAGTGTTTCCACTAGGAGTAACTGACATGGCCTATGTGTGGGCTTCCTCCAGGTGCCCCTGGAATTGGAGAACTAAGAGAAATGGGGAGAGTCTTTAGTTGTCTCTTGCATCCTTTCACTACCTTCTCTCTTCTCTGCCATTATTAAAAATAGAAATAAGACTGGACCAACCTAATATTTATCATTTACTAATTACCCATCTTGAAAAGCTTTCATTGTTGCCTTTGTCTGATCGTTTCATAACAGGAAAATGTGTCAGTGACAGGAAGGTACTCTGAAAGGATAATGTAGATGACATTTTGAGTCACCAGGTAAAGTACCTTTCCAATGTGTTTGTAAGTAGGATTGTGTCAAAGCTGTTGCTAAAATATCAGGTCAAATCAGCAAACAGGGTGAACAATGAAGATAAGTCATGTCATGGGGGAAACCATTACCATCAATGAGTAACATGATTGACTTTTTGGTTTTCTATAGACACGGAGTATTGTTTAAATCTTCATCATCATAATAATAGCGGAAGAATCCATTTCCTTTTTTGAAAGCTATTATTACTTGAGTGCAAAGATCAATCATTCACAGTCAGAGAAACTAGGTTCTTACCCTGCAAAATTCTAACTATGATATATTCATTAAAACTCTTTAATACTCAGTTCCTCATTTGTCTTCACAAGACAAAAATGACAAAATCTAGTGTTGCTAAATAGCTATCTCACAGCAT
Organism: Perodicticus potto; assembly: GCA_963574655.1. Classification (NCBI taxonomy): domain Eukaryota; kingdom Metazoa; phylum Chordata; class Mammalia; order Primates; family Lorisidae; genus Perodicticus; species Perodicticus potto. Next base: position 19,202 of record CAUYRH010052925.1, read on the forward strand.
TAGTGTAAGAACAAAGTGGGATAAAGCAAGAAAAAGTATTTTGTAAGCAAGTGCCTCTGTCAAAACATGTGTTTTGCCATACATGATTGACAACGTATAACTTTATTGTTCTTTTGAAGATTTGGATCATGTCCTATTTGAAATTCCATTGCCTAAGAGCAATGGTTAGCACATAGGATATACTTGTTTTCAATTTTTTAAAAACTGTTTCTAAGTAAGTGGGCCTGATTTCTTAATTTTACACACGTTTTAATGTTCTTGATGTCCCATAGGAGCGTGGGACGTGCACGGACTCATAGTTCTTTCACATCCGTGGAAAAAGATTTCATTGAAGGAAATTCATCATCTATGATCACACATGCAAGTAGCACAGCATCTGCTGTAACCTGGATTCACCACCTGCAACTATTTTTAAATGCATAACATTTAACTTTTCTTATTTACAAGTAGCATAGCTGGCTTTCTTTATAGCATAACTTTTAGGGAATTTTTAAAGTTAATTAACGATTTCCCTCAGATAATAATTCATGACATCAGAACTACATGTATTTATTGTGCCATAAATATTTGCTCCTCACCGCTAGGAATATGCCCTTTTTCCTGGTACTTTCAATCCAATACCATGTGTTAAAATTAAACCAAAAATAAGAGTTTGGCCATTTTTTGGTGTTGATTTTGCCTCTTAGATTCATCCTTTTGTGTCTCATCCTCTTATCATACCCTTAGCACCCATGATTGCTCTGGCACCTTAAATGTGCCCACAAGAGCAAATCCCTTATCTCCTATTGCAGGGAGCTTGCTTCTTTGCCTGGTCACTTCTCTTCATGGGGCTTAGAAATCTCACATTCACATTTTGTTCCTTTTTACTCATCACTGATTTAGGGAAATGGAAGTTGTTAATGTAGTTTTATTATTTGCTGACATCTTTATCCTGATCCTGATTTTAGAAACCATAGATGCCAGGTTTTTGTTTTGCTTGTGTTTTTTTCCATCTTAGTCCTACCATCTCACTGAAAACAAAGGCTTGCTATAGGTGATATTCAATTTTAGCTGGATGAATAAATCAATTCATCAAACTACTAATGTGTCTTATACACGTTCTTCTGTCTTCCTGCCTGCTGTTATCATAGCATGTATTTTGAAGCTGATAGAATTCTCACTATTATCCTTACCCATGATACTCTTTTTTCCAACCTAGTTGGCATAGCATTGTCAGTTTAATATTTTCCTGTGCCAAGCCTAAAAGCGTAGAGTAGTAATTTCAAATTTCAAAGGAAGAGTGATAAAGTTTGTCATCACTCTTCCTTCTGTAATAATGAACTACAGAATAATGCTTAAATCTGTGTCCTTCCCATTCCTTACCCCAATAATCCAGTTAATTTCATAAAAAATAGTTAGCTGTACTCCACTATACTCATAGGCCTTCCACTGATACCTAAGCAAAAATATCTGCTGGGCCCTTCTACAAAAATGGACTTCCTGACACTACACCACACTGCACCGTGGCTGTGTCAGTGCTGTGTCATGCTGGGGACAGGAGCATGTTCTTCTATGAGCTGGATACTTGGTGGGTCTTATCTTCAATCCACTATCATACGATCTGCCATTTTTTGTACTTTTGGCATGGACACTGCTCATGGAGATGAATAACAGCAGATTGCAGTGCGAATAGTTGATTTTCTGGCCATTTTGACATTGGTCCAGATACTCCCCCAGCATTAATTCCTACTTAGTACAACCAAAAGGAGGCCACTAGAATGGTAAACATTACATTTTACACTATAACTGTTCCTTAATTTCTTCTTAGAATCTATCTTTAGTCTGCAAGAAATATGGGCCATTGCTTGTTGGTAGCATGTGAAGAATACCACTTCAGCTCTCTAAAGTTGATTGGCTACACACAACTGCGACACTTACTGAGTACCTTCTGTGCATAAGTGACTGTGCTAGATGCTTTGACAGACTAGTAGTTTATTATGCCAAACCATCTTATTTGTTTCCATATAAAATTGGACCAAAATTACCTCCTTTAATCTGCTTTAGTGTTTTTAACCAAAGCATATCTCCCTCCCCTGTGTCTCTTTCTGTTTGTATACTGTGTACAAAGTGTTGTAATGTTTATTGAGTCTAGCAAATAAGCTAGAGCCAATAATAATCACTGAAATCTGCATGCTGAATGCTTGAGTTTGCATGTTCTTATGGATTACAAATTAGCTTTCAGTTATAGAGCACAGCGGTATGGCAATAAGTCTAAGTATGTAGAGGATGCCAACATACCTGCTTTCCGTAAGAACTGGGTGGCAAATAATGAAGAGTGTAGTAGGCCTGATTTACAAGAGCTGGATTTAAGGTCCAGCATTAACATTTATCAGCAGAGTGAGCAAGTTCTAAACCACAGAGAGTCTCAGTCGCCACTCTTGCAGACTGGTGTAGCATCTATTTGCCTCCGAAAGTCATGGTGCTGGGGAAGTATAACGTATTTGACAGGGTGGTGACATGGATTGTTCCACTTCTCTTGAGGTCCTATAGAGGCCCTTAACCCACAATCTCTCATGTGTATCTGTGCCTGGCCTCAGAGATGGAGCAGGTTCTGTCAAATAGGCTGATACAGGGTTTTCCTCCCTCCATCAGCAAGGCATCCAGAAAGGAGAGACTCACCAAAGTGTTTTTTCTTCTTGGTGTCTTTGTCAATACTAATAATTTTCAATAATAACATATCACTATTTTATGTGTATCTCATTTACAGAAAAAGAATAACTATTTTTATTTCTTCATTTGCTTTGTCAATTTTTCCAGCTAACAATTACTGTTGTTAGAGTCAATTTTATTAATTCCTTTGTATCTCTCTTGGCATATTTGTTTATATTTCTATATCCTTTTACTTTCCTTTCTTTTCCTACTCTTTTGTATTTATTAGAAATCTACATGGTCTGAATTTTAGTTTATTACTGGTTTCCTTTACATTTTTTCAATTATAAACTGAAATCTCAATTTTATAGTTTAATCACCTTTTATAATACAGGGTGGGCATAAAGTTCATGTGCCATTTAAAATAGTTTAACGTAGTAAATTGCACATGAACTTTATGTCCACCCTGTATAATATACTCCAGCTATGAAAGGTGAGGAAAATAGCACATTTAAATTTCCCTAACATCTGACTTTTCCTGTCTGTGTATTCTCTTATCCACATATTTTCTTATTTTCATTATGTAATGCAGTTCTTTAAATATTCATGATAATTTAATTATGTATCCTCATGATATGTTTCTTCTTCCATAAATTTTACACTGAGATTTTTAAAAAAGATATCATAACCTTATCATCCTTCCCCTAAGCACCTATTTATTCAACATATATTTGTTGTGTACATCCTCTCTGTCAAATACTGACCCAGGAGTTTGGGGACAACAGCAAAGAAGACAGAAAATACTAGACTCAGCTTACATTCTGGCAGGGAAGAGACTAACAATGGCTGAATGAAGAAAATGTCTGATATTATGTGGAATGTAAACCCAGTAAAGTGTCAGTCAGTTACGATTCCTTCAGGTGGGTTATTAAAAGGGAACATTTAGGACGAGATAGCATGCGAAGTAACACTAACTGATCAGAGAATAGAGCATTCCTTCAGGAGGGTTATTAAGAGGGGACATTTAGGACGAGACAGCATGCGAAGTAACACTAACTGATCAGAGAATAGAGCATTTCAGTCAGCAACACTTACTATGTGGAATGAGTTTTAAACACAGGGAAACTGGTAGAGTATTTTACTGGTTCTATCAATTCTTGAGTTAGGGATTTAAATTTCTTTTAAGAAGGAAGCTTATTTTTATATTTAGTTCTGTAACTATATGTTCTGTACATTTCGAATGTTGTTAAGTATGTACACATTTGGATAGCTATGTCTTCCTGACAAATTGACCTTGTCAATGTTACACATTTTCCTTTATTTCCTTTTGCTAATACTGCTTGCTAGGCTTTTACCTTGCTTAATACTAAATATGCAAAACTGGTTTCATGCTTTCAAAACTATGTTTTTCCATCATTTTCCTTTCCAACTGTGTGAACCATGAGAGTGTGTGCCTACACAATCCATATTGAGTTTTGTTTTTCATTTACAGGTTGTATATAACGAATTACCAAGTTATCAATTTTTGCTTAAAATTATTAGCTGTTACATAAATCAAAACAAAAAAAAGTATAATAGCTAACATTTACTTACATATTTGTTCTATTCTTTGTTTTTTATTTTATTAGTATTATTTATTTTTCTAATGCAGTTTTCAGCCAGGGCCAGGTCTGAACCCGCCACCTCTGGCACATGGGGCTGGCGCCCCACTCCTTGAGCCACAGGCACCACCCTTTTGTTTTTTATTTTTTTGTACAAAATCTAGTTTCTATATGGTATGATTATTTTCTTTGTCTGAAAAACTTTCTTTAGGATTTCTTTCTTTTTATTTTCTTAGAGAAAGTATCTTGCTGTTTTGCTCAAGCTGATCTTAAACACCTGAGCTCAAGTGATCAATTCTCCCACCTCAGTCTCCTGAGTGGCTGAGACTGCAGGTCTGCGCCACTGTGCCTACCTATTTTTATCATTTCTTATAGTGTAGGTCAGCAGCTGATAGACTAGCTCAGTATTTGTTTATCTGAAAATTACTTATTTTGTGTTATTTTTAAAATAATATTTTCACTGAATGTAGAATACTGTTTTTTTTTTTAATTAGGGAGCTTTAGATCTGTTATACTATTGAATTCTGGCCTCTACTGTTGCTAATAAGTTTACTACTTTGACATATTAAGATTCCCATGCAGCACATCTTTTTCTTTTTCTAGTTTGCTTTCAAAACTTTTCCTTTGAATTTGGGTTTAAGCATTTTTATGCTTCAGGTATGTTTTTCATTGACTCTACTTACATTTTTCACTGCATTTGGAATATTCTCTATTAATTATCTTTTTATTTTTCCTAAAGGTCTGGTTATGGCTTAAACCTTTAGATATTGTCCACTGATCCACAATATCTTATCTCTTCTGTCTGCAATGTCTTTGTTCCTTGTTCTTTCTATTTTCTTCTACATTACTCTTTCGTCTACCATCCATGATCTCCTATCAAGCAAATTAAGTGAATTTTACATTTTGATTATTGTCCTTTTCAGGGCCAGAGTGGCCATTTTACTTTCTAAAAATTCGTTTTCCACATTGTCCCCAATGATTACACCTTATGACTTCTTTTTCCTTTAAAATCTAGAACATTTATTAGCTGCTTTAAACTGTTGAAGCTATTTCCAATGCTTGTATTTTACCGGAGTCTATTCTATTAACTTAAAAGAATTATTTATTGACTATGTTCTTTTTTCATATTTAGTAATTTTGTTTATGGTGTGCAGAAAATTTGGGGCGATAGAGTTTGAAATACTATGCTTTCCTTTATAAGGTGATAGTTTTTTGTTTGGGTAAGTAGCTAAATTAGCAGCAGATACATTTCTGCCATACATAGTTTTGTCCTTGTAGGGGTGGAAGGTGGGTCTATGTTTCTTTTGTCCCACTGATTCTTATAACCATTGTTGTTCAATCTCTAATGTCTCTGTCCAGTTTTCAGTGCACAGAGACCTACCTGATTGTGCCTGTTCAGAAAGGGGGTTAACTTGCTTCTTTCTCTGACCTCAATTATTACAATCTTGAGTTACCTGTTGTCTAATTCCTGAAAACATTTGCTTCATGTACTTTATCTAATTTTAGTTATTTGTAGCTGGAGTGCAAGCGTGATACCGGTTACTCCTTCAGAACTCTTTGAATATCTTGTTTATTCTAATTCTTTACGTCTTTATGACAACTCTTCTAAAATGTCTTCCATGATAGTTTTATCAAACATAGTTCCTTGATCTCAGTATGTCCTAGACCTGACCAAGTGTATCTCGTTTACCATCACATCCCAGGCACTAGACGATTGCTGGCATATGATAAACTTTCAGTGCATAATTGTTTAATTAATTATTAAACTTGTAGTGTAGAGAACTTACAGAGTAAAATAGAGAATAAAAAATAGTCATACCCATTATACAAACAAAAGTCCCTCATTAAATATGCTGAAAGTTAGTTACATGGTCTCTGAACACACAAGAAAAAGGGCCATGAGGGATAGAGAAAATTTCTTTACGGAACTAAGATTTTAAGGTATGATCAGAGGATAAATAATTTGTGTTGTGAAAAGTCTTGAAAAATCACATTACAAGCAGAAAGGGAAGCATGTGCGAGAAAACAAGTTTCAAGCAGAAAAGGACATTTCAAGTTTCTGCCTAGATTAGTTTCTTACCCTTCTTCCCCTTCAACTTAGGACCAGCTATGTAACGCTTTATAGATTTTGCCACTTCTTTTGAGTCACCCCATGATTTGCGGTGAAGTATCTAAAGAGAATCTTGTCAATCATACCTTGTATTTTTATTTATTTTTGCTTATTTTGTTAAATTGTGGAGAGACATTTTTAGAACCCTATATGGCTTTTATATGTTATCATTTCCAACACAGATGTGACATAGTAATAATAGTGAAAATGGGGGGAAGGAGTGGCTACATTTCCATCAGTAAGTTATTAGGCACATTATCGTGCACCACATGGCAAGGACTTCTAGTTGTCAATCAGTGTCTCTTCTTCCCTATTAAAGGAAACCGGTTTTCTTGGATGTAGCAATATGTCCAGCCTAATTTGTTTCCAAATGTCAGTAATAAGATAGATTTTTGGCCATTAAGATTTAAGTAGTGGCTTTTAGGTAAAGCTCCAGAAAGGCTCTTTCAGGGGAGCAGACTGTCTTGTCTTTTTATTTTTTGCCTCTTTTGTTTCTTTTTTTCTCTTGCTTGCAACATAGATCCAGTGGCTGGAACTGCATCTAACATCTTGTGATTGATAAGTAAAAGCCAAGAGAATCCCTTTGTTTCGAAAAGCATTTGAGTGACAGAATCTGTTACCTACCTCTAAAGGAGGAACAAAAATAAATAAAACCTTGTCTTACCAAATCACTAGAGACTGTCTCTGTATGTGTGCGTTTGCATGTGTGATGAAGGAGTAGGATTGTATTATAGGGAGTTAAATGCAAATCCCTGACTAATACAATCTATTTAATGCAAAGATATGCATTCATCATATCCTTGTCTACATACCCTATTTAATGCAATTGTATGCACTCATTAATAAAGTTGTTACCTATTTACGTTCATTGAAACTGAAATGTACCCATAGTAAACTTGTAATAAAATGTGGGTGAAAACCCTGATATGTAACATTACATTATTTTTGTAAAATGGTATGTGGATGATGGATGATCGATCGATTCGATCAATAGATAGGTTTTGGGAGACAGGTAACCAACTTTTACCAACGTTAGTGGTATTTTTGCTTTTATCTATTTGCCTCATTATTCACTGATTAGATAATAGATAATTCTTGTAATCAGAGTGAATATTTTTGTGGAGGCCTGTCTGAGAATTATCCATGTCAGGTCTGAAAACCCTCTTCTCTGATTCACTATTCTTTGATGTTGGCAATAGCAATGAAAGGTGGATAGGGGTCTGTAAAGGTCACACATACTGATCACTGAGATTTTCTGGCACCAGTTGATGTCAGTTGCTACTCTCCTCATAAAGCTTTCATCTCATATTGATCCATCATTTTATACTATCTTGGTAATGAACTAAAGAGCCAGGAATCAGTGATAGTGTGGCTTTGGAGATGTACAAAATTACTAAAGATAAGGTGATCTGATGTACCACTTTGCTTGGGACATTTCTGAACTCACTTGTTCATGAATAGTTATCTCCCCCGCTTCACTTTCATACGTGTATAATGTGAACCATGGATCATTTGATCATGTTCACTATACTGGACTTCACTGTTCAATAAAAATTTAGCTGGTAACATTGATATATCTCCAAATGTTTTAATTCAAAGTTGTCTTTCCATGAAGGTTATGACATTTAGTGAGGATAAAAAAGAAGAAACAAAGTTTCATGGAGATTTCTACTTAATAGAAAAGAGACTATCTACCTGTTAAATACACTTTCAGTGGGGTGTTTTAGCCCATTCTTGCTGCTATAATAAAATACTTTAGACTGGGTAATTTACAACTAATAAAGTTTGATTTTCTGGTAGCTAAGAAACTCAAAATCTTGGTGCTGATAGGTTCACTGTCTGTTAGAGCCTAGCCTCTGTTTCCAAAATGGTTCCTTGTTACTGCCGCCTGCAGAAGGGCTCAACACTGTCCTCACGTGGCAAAGGAGTGTGACGTCATAAAGCTGGGAATACCATTAGCAAGAACTCAGCCCTCATGGCTTAATCACCTCTTAAATGACCCACCTCTTCTTACTATCTCTGGAGCCTAAGTTCCAATATATGAACTTTGGAGGGACACATACATTAAAACTAAGGCATTTGGAAATTCAAAAGTCATTACTTTTGATTTTGTTTTATGTCTTTCTTATTACAAATAATAAAAATTATATTAATTCTATCAATATCTCTCTTGTGTATGCTAATAATAAACATTAATTTTTGAAAAATGAGATGTAAGGGAAGGTTTTCTGGGACTGTTTTTCTTTTGTGGTAATATAATAGAGAATTGCGTGATAATTTGCTTTCACAGTCCAAGTTTCTGTCCTGTTTCCAGCCTCTGACTGTAGTCTGGATGCCTATAGCTATGAGAGGCATCTTAAGACGCTGAAGGCCCAAGCAGACAAGAAATAAAACCCAATATCCTGAGGACTAAAGAGAAGTCCAGAAAGGGGCTCTTTAGAATAATTTAATAGTTACTTTTCCAAAGGTAGAAGTCTCTAATTCCAGACTATTTCTTATATAAAATATTAATCCATTTGTAGTTAAGTGCCCCATTACATATCATGAAAGTAAAATGACTTAAAGTGTTTTCTGAGAATGAATCAGATGGTGTATATCAGGGATCTATGGTATATTTAGGTTTTAAATAAATTTAACAACTTCATTTAAAGGAAATAAATAAGATCTGCAAAAGAATTATGATTTGCTCTGTATCTCTTTATGTCCTGTACCCTAGAATAAAGCCATCTCCTTTTGTTTTTCTATTTCTTGTCTTCTTATTGTGGCTCTTAGCTATCCAGAGAACAGGCACACTGACAGCAAGACACATCTGAGCTATACACTGTCAGTGTTAGAAATGGAGAGAGCGGGAAGAGAAATTTAATTGGCCAAACTGAGACCCATAAGTAATCAGTGGAGAGTGAAGCCAAGAATACCTGGGTAAAGAAACAAATATATTCTAATTAGGCCAATTATCCCAGATGTAGTTCATCAGTTTGTAGTGATAAAGGCTGTTAATGAGCTTTGTCACTGACAGCATTACTTTCTAATCTTAATCCTTTTAGGGTTATTAGTTTTAATGCTACTTGCACAGAGATAAGTTAATTTATACTAAAATTAAATTGAAAAATAACAAGTAATGATTGCTGCATTTGAGCAGTAACTTATGAAGTTTCTCTCTTTCTGACAAAACTTACTAAGGGCAGTGCAATTATTCCAAGGCCTTTTAAGGAGGTGAAAAAGATTAAGAACAAGAGATAGTTAAACCTCAAAGAAAAGATAAATGTTCCTGAAGATTGTCTGTCAGTTTATAGTTTATATTATTGTTGAATAAAATGGTCGATGGCTATTTCATTCACTTTTTGGTGTCACCAAACTATGTTTTGCCTGTCATCAAAAAGTTCTTCAAAAAGGTCAACCTTTCAAGAAGAATCACTACACATAATAATGTCTCTTAGATGTATGATACTTAAAAATCTTCACAAATTTGTCTATAAAATCTCAAATTATGGCCTCCATCAGTCTCACTCAACCAGACTTCTTCATTTAAACCTCAGAATGCAGAAAATGCCCAGAATGACAACTTTCTAAATTTTCTCAGAGATAGTATAGAACTAGTGGCAGTTTGGATGGCATAGAGAAGTTTATTCCTTATACTTAGTTTACAACATGGAGTATTAAGGAGTAGTTTTCTCAAGAACTGCAGAAAGTTTGCTAGAGGTTGGAAGTATCTGTGAACATACCCATTTGTCCAATTCTTTCTAGGCATTTATGTGTTTATCCTCCAATATTTATTAAGCCATTGCCTTTTACATGCCTTTAACTGTATCTAGGTTTAATAGTACTGTGTTTAATATATGTAGCAATGGTGAGTGACCTCAACTCATTCTCCTTCCATTGGGAAAGGAGTACTACGTGGCCATTAAAGATGGTGATTTAGTATATTTTGTAACAACCAAATGGAATTGGAGACCCTTTTTCTATGTGAAGTTTTGTGAGAATAGAAAACAAACACCACACATACTCAATACTACATTGGAACTAGTTGTGCAAAACAGATTTTTTTAAGTGACTGATACGAAGAAGAAAACTTGAGGCACAAATATAGATGACATTGACATTAAAAAATATACATATTATGAAATAGCCCTCAATTTAGTTACTGATTTCTTATAATCTATTTTTCTCTCTGTCTACTTACATTTTTATTACTTTGCTGTTTTATACTCAAATTGCAGTATATTGGTATAGGTTTATTTTATTGTTTTATTTTAGTTGATTTCATTGTCCAATTTTGAGTTCAGAGTGTTCCTTAGTCACTCCAAATACCATGATTTCTTTCTTTCTTCAATTTTGGAAAATTCTCAGTAATTGTTTTTTTTTCCAAATATTAACTCTTCCCATTTAAGTTTCTTCCTTTGTACTGTAGCCTTTATCTACCTCCTTTTTAGATCTCCTTACTCATCAGTGTAACTTAATTTTTTTTTTTTTTTAAGACAGAGTCTCACTATATCACCCTTGGTAGAGTGCCATGGCGTCACAGGTCATAGCAACCTCAAACTCTTGAGCTCATGCAATTCTCTTGCCTCAGCCTCCCAAGTAGCTAGGACTATAGGCACCCCCCATAATGCCTGACTATTTTTGTTTGTTTGTTTATTTGTTTGTTTAGCAGGCCCGGGGCATGTGGTCAGTCTCTTAACCACTGAGCTACGGGTGCTCAGCCACATTTTTCATCTTTTTATTGTTAGCAGCTTGCTGCATTATCAGATATATCATTCACTTTGTTATTTCTCTCTTTACTGTATCTAATATACTATTTAAATCATTCATTGATTTTCCACTTCCATATATATTTTGTATATATGTATACTATGAAAACTAAATTTGTGTGTGTATATATATATATATATATATATATACACACACACAGTTTTTAGAACCTCTATTCTGTCTTTTACAAATATGTCTGTTAATTTCATAGTTGCCTTTTCTCCCCTCATCCATACCATGCAATCTTTAAATAGTCCTATTAATATGTTCAAATTAAACATACTCTGAGTGTTTAAAATTTAGTATCTACTATATTTATACATTTATTTCACTTTACATCTTAACATAATCTCTTTTCACACTGGTTTATTTTGTTATATATTGGACATTTTAAATGTACTCTTTTGTTATTGTTACTAGTGCGAAGCCAACCTTATTTAACCCTGTCTGTGAAAGATCTTTATATCTTCCAATTATATTATGTTTCCCAAGAGAGTATTTCTCTTCTTCTGCCCTTAAACTAAACTTGTTGCCTTGGAATAGATTTTAATCACACAGATATTTAAATTTGTCTCTAAGACCAGTTTTTGTTTAGCAATTCTCAAAGTAATTTTATGTGTTTTTGTGTGCATGCATGTACACATACACATACAAACATAAACACACAGTTGGGTATCTCTATTTCTTTCCTTTACTCTCCACTCAAAGCCAAGGATAAGATACCCAGATGTCTTGTTACTTCCCGCTATGTATTGTTGCCTTCAGTTCACTGATGGTGTTGGCTTTCATAAATGAAGACCTAATCTTGGGGTCTTGCATCAAATCTACCTGCATTTCATGGGTTCCAGGCTTTATCTCCAGTCTATCATGAAGATACAGACTCGAAAGTTCAGATGTAGGCCACCAGAGAAAATTAGACGTTGTAGGAAATAAATACACCATCATCAGTCTTTAATGCTGTTCTAAATTTACTTTCTCTCTCCTTTGCTAGCCTGTGGAGATTGCTGTATTTCACACTAGATCTTACATTCTATTTAAAACTTTAACCTGAGAGGATTTCTGGTCATCTAGGCCACCATATTACATTTACTGAAAATCCAATGTGTTACTTTAAGAGTCATAGCCATCAAAACCAGAATCTAACATATAACTTAAAAATACGGAAAAAAGCACAACAACTTCTATTTCTGAGTTCCACACCCTCTCTTCACACAAACATAAACTATGGTTTAAATGAGTACTTAATTATACACTGGTGAAGCTGCTAGAGAATTTGGCAGACATTCTACTTTTAGAAGCACTCCACATAGATTTATATATCACATTTTATATAAAGAAGACTTCTTTCCCACCTCTTAGTAAAGCAAAGTAATAATAACAATGATAATAATAAGCTTCTTAAAAGAACGAGGGAGATACATTGGGAAGGTTTATTAAAAATGCTGCAAGTTAAAGGGTGGGTGGTAAATACACTTTTAATACAAGGTAAAAGACAGCATTTTACAGCCTCACTTCATCCCCCACTCCTAGCTACCCTTCCCAGGCTCTGGTAACATCATATCGTTCTACTCACTCCATGTGATCAATTCTTTAAATATTTACTTCCTATATACAAGTAAGAACATGTGATATTTGTCTTAAATATAGTTAGATAGATAAAATGAACAATATTTGATATCACAACAACGTGACTAGAATGAACATTAAGGTAGGGCATACTTTGGAATAACTAAAAGAGGAATTAGAATTTTCCTAACTCAAGGAACTATTAAATGCCTGAGGTGTTAGATACCCCAAACCCTGATTCTCACTGTATGCCTATATCAAAATCACACATGTACCCTATAAAGATATGCAACTGTTAGGTATCCATTATAACTAAACATTTTTTAAAAATTAAAAAGATTGCACAGCCCAGATTAAATTATGAGTGATTGTTTGTAAGTCCCAGTTTCTCTGCGTTGTTGAGGGAAAGGCATGAAATCTGAACATATGGCTGAACTGAGCAGCCTTTCTCCTGGATTGTACCCATGTGGCGTTTCACGTATGGTCGTGCTCAACCTCTCAATCTTGAAATTAAGATATAATTTTATACCACTGTTAGAGAAATTATCTAAGTATATGGGCCATATTTCTTATTTTCCCTATGGTTTGAAGTAAAATAATCAGAAAAGCAGAAATTCATTCTTTAAGTGTAGTAGTTTCTTTCTTTCTTTTTTTTTTTTTTTTGCTGAGAATTCTGACTTTCTCAAGAAAGCCTCATTATCCCTTTCATCAGCAGTTGTGAATCTGTTTCTGTCTGCATGGTTAGGTGTGAAGCAAGAATCCTTGTCTACAAAATTATTTCTCATGGAAGGTGTAAGCAACATACAGAATATTTTATGTCTCTTAATTATTGAAGAAGTGACTCTATTCCAGTTCTGAGTCTAACATGTAAAGGGACTAGCAGTTTCTGTGTGTGTGTGTGTGTGTGTGTGTGTGTTGTTTTTGGAGACCTGAGCCATGACCATATAAACATCCCATTGACATGCTGTAGAGACACTATTTAAAAAGTCTTTAAAAATCCATTGACAGGGAGGGGCCTCCCCTGAAATCAGTCTTAATAACACAAGCCAGCTGGCTAAAGCCATCTTGTATCCTCCTGACAAACCCAATTGCCAGTTAAACAGCACTGAGTGACTGACCCTAGTGACCTATATAGAACAGAAGCATTGTTTCTTTGAGCCCTGTCCAAATGTCTGATCTACAAATCATGAGACCTAATAAAAGTGTTGTTATCTGTAAGTAGTTTTTTAAATAGTATTAAATAAATGGAACACCTGTTAAGCAGAAATTATTTCCTTTGTCAATAGTTGGGAAATACAATTACCTTAGATATAGAACTTCTTCAGCAACTACCTTATTCAGGAATGAACTAGAAATTGGAGCTGGATGATTGCATTTGGATAAAACCCATGTTTGAGATGAGCTGAATTCAAGTCAAACAGCAGAAGATGCTATCTTGAATGAGACAATGATGGTTAATCAGACGTATTTGTTTTTCTAGCCAACAGTCATCACTAGGGAAATCAATCAGCAAAATCAGTGCCCTTGCAATGAAATCCATCCCTGGTAGTTGCCAGGGATGGGGAGTGAGGCAACACATATGCCCACAAGATCAAAGTAAGGTCCTCCTTCTAACATAACTGCAGTCTTACTCGTGTTACTAAATAGAAACTTCTTGGAGAGATCATTGGTTTGTAAATTACCATGCTCTGTGTAGCAATGTTAGTTCTATTATTAGTATAGTTCTCAGTTTTCAGAACTTGAACAAGATGTGGGGACTTGGTACAAGAAACATGTCAGAAAATACTGTACCACTTATTAAGCTATTGTCAACTCAAAATCCACCCATCTTTTAGCGTCATTTCTGTGATAGGTTGGGAATCTATACTGGTTGCTCCTTGTGAGCTGGCTTCCTGCTACTTTGTGCCACTAGGGTTGCTAGGTGGGGCACCACGAGATGAGCTCCTTCTTAGCTGTATGGGAAGCCGCCCTCTTGCAGGCATTTGTACTTTCAATCCGTGGTCCCGGCTGCTTTTATTCGCACGGTGATGGGGTGAGCACAGTAGGCACCAACATAGCTTTTCATCCTGGCAACAGTAACTGGTTCAAATAGCAACTGGGTCTGGTTTCAGCTCTTTTAGGTCTCCAAAATCTATCTCTTTGGAGATAACAGCACAAGGCCCCTACTCACAGGAAATGTGCTGTCTGCTACATCTGCTTTCCCTTCCATCATCATGTTCTCTTTATGTCTGTTCAGTTATTCAGGACCCATTTAACCAACTCCTGTATCAATTTTTCTGTTAAAATAACTAGTGTGCTTTTTGTTTCCCAGACTGTAATAACTGTTACATAAATTGTTCTTACCAATATAATAGCAGAAGTATGTGGCTAAGATTGCATGGGCCTTTACTCTCTTTCCCCTGTGCTAGCTAAATCATACAAGTGGGATATTGAAGCTGTATGTTGACTGTAATGGAACCATAGCATAGAGGGAGCCTCATCCCAGAATTTCTCTGTAAACCAGACTCCCTCACCTTCCTCTGCTGCCTAGTATCGGATTCCGGTTGTAAACACCCATCCACAAGCACATGTGCACACATGGGCGTGTGCACACACAAACACTCTGTAGTTACTGAGATTCTATATTGTTTTGTCAGTAGCCATCAAGACTAATCCTACTAAAATTAATACTTAAGATAATAGTAATACACTAATTAATTAGTACTTATTATTTGTAATTATATTATAATTAATTACAATTTTATATTAGCTAGTGTTAATACATACTGTTATTTTGTGTGTTTGGGCCCAAACTTTCAGGAGAAGAAAACTTTTGTTTAATTATTTAATTCAAATTTTTATTTGTTTCTATTTATTTTTATTATTATTATTATTTTTTTGGCTGGGGCTAGTTTGAACCCACCACCTCCGGCATATGGGGCCAGCGCCCTACTCCTTTGAGCCACAGGCACTGCCCTATTTGTTTCTATTTAAGTACTTTTTTTTGTATTACAAAGGAAATTTAGCATTTATTTGTAACATATTGATGCTGGAATTTCAGGTTCTTAGTCTCAAGAGATTCGAAGAAGGAATCGGTGGACCACAAGAGTAGTGGTAAATCAGGATTTATTTACAGGAAAGAAGAATAGTGGTAGGTCAGGATTTTATTTATAGGAAGGAATTATAAGTAGAGGAAGAACTAAACCTCCAGGCAAGAGGACCCAGGAGGGGAGCAAACTCCCTTGCCTCTGGAGGGAAACAGGCAGCTCTTCCTGTTCCCTCTCCGAGGTCTAGCCGAGGTCTAGCCGAGGTCTGTTTCTGGAAGGGAGCAGGTGGCTCTTCCTGCTCCCTTTCCGAGGTCTAGCCGAGGTCTGGCCGAGCGAGGTCTGCTTCTGAGG
>CAUYRH010052926.1:0-17551 GCA_963574655.1 Perodicticus potto
ATACATGGGGTGACTGGAAAGCCGGTTAAAAAAATTTTTCTCCCAGCCTTTAAGGTGCAATTGGAATGACTTGCTGTTCTCTCATGTCCCCCTAATCATGCCTGAAAGTGCTGCTCCCCTTTTGGGGAGGGACATACTAACTAGAACAGGAACTTCTCCCTCCTAGAGATCTAGTCATGATCAAAACTCCTCCCTCTAATTCACCTTTCCTAACCCCAACTTGGGAAGTCCCCTTTCTTGTTACCTTGTCTTCTCCTACAGCTGTTGAAGTTATAGGAGTCGATTCCTGCATACATCATTCACGAGTAAAATCCTGGAACCCTCTACCTTCAACGGAGGCAGACAGTGAAGACAGCCAACCACAGACCACCTACACTTGTGACACAAAAGAAAGTTCGAAGTTATTATTCAGGAAACAGCAAAATTCCTAATATGGAGAAACTCCTGGGCATTACATTTGGAAGAACCAACTGAACAAGAAAAAAATGCAGAATACTCACACTTTTGGCAACATGCCTGAAAAATGCTTTCTTGCTTTTTATCCATTATTCCTGAGAATCTACCTTCTCCTCCATAACCCAAATCAGGATGCCCATAAGGGCATAAATGACTGATATCAATCTAGAGAATCACCTAAACTGCGGACATCCATGCTGTAACCAAATATTCAAATACTTTCCAACAAAAACCAGACACAACAAAGTGTTTAAAAGGTTAACTTTAAAGTTAACAAATAGTTCTCATTTTTTTTAATTAAGTACATAGATTTTCACAAAGTGATGTACATTTTTAAGTATATCTAATTGATGTTTCTGTAATGTGTCCTTATATGATTAAAGTTAAATTGTTAACAATGTGACCTTCCCACATGAAAAGGTTCCCACCCCTGGTTTAGCAACACAAACTTGAATCACAGACTGAATGGCTTAATATTCTAGGTCTGGACAAGTTGCTTAAGCTTCCTGGATGCATTCTTTAATTTTAAAATAAGAATAATAAAAGTATTGGTGTGAAAGTTAAATAAGTTATAAATATGTAATATACATAAAGCATTCAGAATAGTACCTACACATAGTAACTGCTCCATAAAAGCTAAGATATTATTATTTTACCCATAAAGAAACTAAAGCCCAGAGGAGTATAAGGACAATCTAAGGTCACACAATATGTCAATAACATACCTGAGGCCAGAACCCAGGCCTCCTAACTCCCTGTCCAATATTGATTTCTCAAATAGTGAAAATTTCTTTAGAGCTTATTAAATAATCTAACATACCTAATTATTGTACCACAAAACCACAAAACAGTATCTAAAAAGACACAACCCTAAAACAAATCCCTGTGGTTTCTAGGAATAACTGCCTAGTTAGAATTTCCTAAGAATAAAGTCAGAACAAAAGAGGAGGAGATTTTTTTTTTAAGACAGAGTATCACTATGTCACCCTCATTAGAGTGCTGTGGTGTCACAGCTCACACAACCTAAACCTCTTGGGCTTAAGCGTGTATCTTGCCTCAGCCTCCCAAGTAGCTGGGACTACAGGCTCCTTCCACAATGCCCAGCTATTTTTTTTTTTTTTCGGTTGTACTTGTCATAGTTGTTTGGCAGGCCCAGGCTGGATTTGAACCTGCCAACTCCAGTGTATGTGGCTGGCGCCCTAGCCACTGAGCTACAGAAGCCAACCCAGGAGGAGGTTTTAGTCAAATCTGCCTCAGAGACACTAAAGCCTCTACTATCACTTGGCTCTGACAGAAATAAAGGGGTATACACAGTAATTGAGCACTTTCTATGTGCCAGGCCTTCATCATACTTAATCATCTTCATCACAGTCCCAAGAAGGAGGTATCATCACCATTTTACAAATGAGGAAAACAGATTCAGACCATTTAAGTTATTTGCCTAAGAACTTACAGCTAATAAATACTACATCTTGAATTCAGATCCAGAAAGTCCATGTTTTTTCTCCTATATCACACTATTTCCCAGACTAAAAGGATTTGGACTTTTGAGAAATGGAAACAGAGCACAATTCTCACCTCTAGAAATCCCATGATGAAAAACACTACTTTACCCAATTTTACCTTTTTTGACCCTGCCTCTTTCCTAAATGAATTTGACATGGTTTATAACAAAAGACAGAGCTACAATTAGGTTATTAGAATAGAAAATCAAAGCCATGAAAAGGAGGAAGCAATTATGCTAAGTACAGAGGCTAATGTAGTTAATATGACTGCCCATTAAATTTAGTCTTAAGTCTCCTGGAAGTCAAGCCAAAACTGATCTGCTTTGGGGAAAGCTTCATATCTCCTTTATAGTGCTTTACAAAGTGTTATTATGTATCACAAAGTGTTATTATGTTTTATTATTATCTAGATTAGCACACTATAACCACCTAGTACTCCAATTATTTTGGTGGTTGTTTCTATGATCACTCCACAAGTTATCACAGTCCAAACCAGGTATGTATACTCAACAATTAAAAGACAATGCTAGAATTCTGAGAAGATGGCTGACTAGTAGCAATCCTCGGCAGAGGCTCCTGACCAGAGGGAGAAAAACTGGACAGAAACAAACTCTGTGAAGCCAAAGGTGGGGAGCCGAGCCAAGAAAGAAGTTTGCCAAGTTGTGACGCCAAGGAAGACAATTCAAGAAAATAAATTACAGGTACAAAGGCTATCGACTAGAGGACAGGAGACCCCTCCCCAAAACAGGAGGCCCACTATGGGCTTTCTGCAAGTGAGCAGGGAACAAAAGACCTCTCATTTTACCTCACTGGAGAGAGCCACTAAACACCAGGTCTCCTTCTCCAGGGAGGTCCCATTTATGAACCTAGACTCCACCCTACTTGGGCATAAAACTGAACAAATATTTTCCCCCACAATTCCAAACTCCTATTCCACCCTTCCCCCTTCACACAGCGGTCTGAAGTTCTGCCCCCTGCAGAGCACAGAGTGTTTGGTGTTTTCCTGAGCGATCTGGGCATAGTGTGGATCGCCAAACATCAGGATGGAAACTGTGACTAGTGGGAAAGGGAGAGGGCATGGGAAGAAAGGGACACTCGGTGGGAGGAGCAGTACCCTGGTTATGACTTTGCTCAGCCAGTTGTGGTGTGGACCCTCAGGCTATGTCTGGTAGGAGGGGTGCAGAACCTCTGGCTTTGATGGTGCTTGCAAGCGGGGAAGAGTGGTTTCCTAGAGTGGACTGAGTTTGATGGGTGGGGCTGGTCCCCGGCTCCAACTGGGCTGGCAAGCATAGGCTTGCCAGTGTGGACCCAAGCCTGAGGGCAAGGTCTTGGTCCCTGACTCCAACAGAGCCAGTGAACAGAGGCTTGCCAGGTGTGGACTGAGACCTGAGGGCCAGGGCATGGTCTCCTTACTCCAACAGAGCTGGCAAGCCTCCAGATATGGACTGAGACCTGTGGACGGGGGCATGGTCCCCTGACTCCAACTGGACTGGCAAGCAGGGAAGTAGAGACCAGTGTGGACTGAGTCTGCTGGGCAGGGACATGGAGCCCTGGCTCCAACTGTGCTGTTGGAGACACTGGGATCCTTCTCTATTGAGCAGGGTTTATGCTGCCCAGAACAATTTGATTGGAACTTGTGTCTGGGACTGTCCACCCAGGGACACTCTGAGCTTGACCTTTGAAGTTCTGTGGTGGAAAAGAACTGAAGGGTGGGGGCAGGGCACCGCAGCTGTTTGTATCTCTCCATAGCTGAAATTTCAACCTAAAACCACGGCTTCTTAGGATAAGATAGAGGTTGGATGATTTCAAAACAGAGCCAGCTGACACTATCTCACCAATTAGGTCCTCAGAGTCTTTGGCCAAAACTCTGAAAGAGGCCTGTGTAAGGTTGTAGGGGATAAGCCACAATTACAAAGCCTAGCACTATGGTAAGGGGCTGATTATCTCTACTACCTGGGAACCCCAATTCAATCTCATACTACCAGTTCTAATAACCAAACAGTGGAAAATAAACATGGTGTGGAACCAAAGGAAGAACTCTGCCAACATGAATAACCAGAGTAAATCGACCCCCTCCCACCAAGGAATGACAAAGAAGATACAACTGAAGATGCTCTGCATAGACAAATGGCTGAAATGTGAGAAACAAAATTCAGAATATGGATGGCAAATAAGATGAACACAATGGAAGGCTATGTTAACCAGTTTGATGCAAGCATTCCAAATTGTATATAAAGTAAGCACACTGTACCCCTCCCCAAGAAAAAGAATATTAAGGGAAAAAGGCAATAAAAGATGCTGATTCTTTCAAAACAAAACAAAAAGAGTAGTTAAAAAGGTGTCTCAAGAAATTAATGAATTCAAAAACAAAGTCACCAAAGATATGGACATAATGAGAAAAGACCTAACAGAGCTCAAGGAAATGAAAAAGTTATTTGAGGAGCTCCAAAATACAGTAGAACCTCAATAATTGAAGGATCTCTGAAATTGAAGACAAAGCTTTTGAACATTCCCAAACACTCAAAGAGAGACAAATGGGGAGCAAAAACTGATCGTTCCCTAAGAGAGTTGTGGGATCACTCCAAAAGATCAAACATTCGTCTTATAGGAATCCCTATAAGAAAGAGAAGAGGATGGTCCTAAAGGTACAGATGATCTACTCCAAAAGATTGTGGAGGAGAAGTTCCCAAGCATTGCAAGAGATACAGAACTTCAGATAGCAGACAGCTTCAGAACCCCAGCAAGACTCAATCCAAATAAAGCATCTCCTAGACAAACTGTGATTAAGTTTGACAAAGTTAAGATGAAGGAGAAAATGCTGCAAGCAGCCAGATGTAAGAAAAGCATCACCTACAAAGGGAGAAATATCAGAATGAATGCAGATCTCTCAGTCGAAACGTTTCAAGCCAGAAGAAGATAGTCATCGACCTTCAGTCTCCTAAAACAAAACAATTTCCAGGCCAGGATCCACTACCAAGCTAAACTAAGTTTCATTTGTGATGGAGAAGTCAAATACCTTAATGACATAGACATGTTGAAGAAATTTGCCATAATTAACTAAACCAGCTCTCCAGGATATTCTCAGACCCATCCTCCACAATGACCAGTGCACTGCTCTATCTCCAAAGTAAACTCACCCAGAAATTTGAGAACAAAACCCAACTTCCACAGTGGTGAAAGGATTAAAAATGTCTACTGGACATATGAAAATCATGACACCCAATACACAACCAGGCTTATAAATTATCTAAATTAAAGTGAATGGTTTAAATTTTTCTCTAAAGAGGCACAGGCTGGCTAACTGGATACATAAGCTCAGACCAGATATCTACTACATACAAGAATATTTCCTTACTTAAAGGACAAAAATAGATTCAGGGTAAAGGGATAGACTTGTATAATATAGGCAATTGAAACCAGAAAAAAAGCAGGGGTTGCAATTTTAGTAGCAGATACAATTGGCTTTAAGCCAACAAAGATAAAGAAAGATAAGGAAGTTCACTACATATTTGTCAAGGGAAACACCCAAAATGAAGAGCTTTCAATAATTAATGTTTATGCACCCTACCAGAATCCTCCTCAATTCATAAAGCAAACCCTAATGGATATGAACAACTTCGTATCTTCCTGCCCTATAATAGTTGGAGATTTTAACACCCCTTTGACAGTTTTGGGTAGATCCTCCAAGAAGAAAATAAACAAAGAAATATTAGACTTAAACCTGACCCTAGAGCAAATAAATGGACCTTACAGACCTTTACAGAACATTTCACCCTAATAAAACTGAATATACATTCTTCTCATCAGCCCATGGGTCATCCTCCAAAATACATCATATCCTAGGACACAAGACCAATCTCAGCAAATTTAAAAGGATAGAAATTATTCATTGTATCTTCTCGAACCACCATGGAATAAAAGTTGAACTCAACAGTAATGGGAATCTTCATACTCAAACAAAGTCATGGAAGGTAAGTAATCTTAGGCTGAATGACAGCTGGGTCAAAGACAAGATAAAGAAGGAAATCACCAAATTTTTAGAACAAAATGATAATGAACATACAAATTATCAAAACCTGTGGGATACTGCAAAGGCAGTCCTATGATGGAAATTTATAGCATTGGAAGCCTTCATCAAGATAACAGAAAGAGGAAGCCAACAACTTAACAGATCATCTCAATCAACTGGAGAAAGAAGAACATTACAACCCCAAACCCAGGAGAAGAAATGAAATAACCAAAATTAGGGAAGAATTAAATGAAATTGAAAACAAAAGAATCATTCAGAAGATCAATGAAACAAAAGTTAGTTTTTGAAAAGATTAACAAAATTGATAAACCTATAGCCAACCTAATGAGAAATAGAAAAGTAACATCTCCAATATCGTCTATCAGAAACGATAAAGGCAAAATAACAGACACTTCAGAAATTCAAAAAATCCTCAATTGATTACTACAAAAATCTCTATTCCCAGAAATATGAAAATCTGAAGGAAATGGGCCAATACCTGGAAGCATACCACCTTCCTAGACTCAACCAGAAAGAATTAGAAATCTTGAATAGACCTATAACAACCACCGAAATAGCATCAACAAAACAAAATCTCCCTAAAAAGAAAAGTCCAGGACCAGATGGCTTCACATCTGAATTCTATCAAACCTTTCAAGAGGAACTAGTACCTATATTATACAACCTTTTCCAAAGCAGAGAAAAAGAAGGAATACTTCCCAACACATTCTATCAGGGTGATACCCAAACCAAGAAAGGATCCAACAAAGAAAGAAAAATATATACCAATATCATTAATGAATATCGATGCAAAAATATTCAATAAGATCTTAGCAAACAGAATCCCACAACACATTAAAAAAATTATATACCATGATCAAGTTGGTTTTATTCCAGGGTTAAAGGGTTAGTTCAACATATACAAATCTATAAATATAATACATCACATCAATAAAATAAAAAAGACCATATGATTCTCTCAATTGATGCGGAAAAAGCCTTTGATAATATTCAACATCCTTTCATGATCAGAACAGAAAACAGGCATAGAAGGGACATGTCTTGAACTGATAGAGGCCATCTACAGCAAACCCACAGCCATATCATATTGAATGGTGTAAAACTGAAAACATTTCCATTCAGATTGGGAAGGAGGCAAGGATGCCCACTGTCTCCACTGCTATTCACCATAGTAATGGAGTCTTAGCCATCGCAATCAGGCAAGAGAAAGCGATCAAGGGTATCCAAATAGGGTCAGAGGAGATCAAACTCACACTCTTTAATGATGATATGATCCTATACCTGGAAAATTCCAGGGATTCAACTTCAAAACCCTTACAAGTGATCAAGGAATGCAGCAGCATCTCAGGGTCCAAAATCAATACTCACAAGTCAGTAGCTTTTATATACACCAATAATACTCAAGCTGAAAAAAAAATCGAGAACTCTATTCCTTTTACAGTAGTGCCAAAGAAGATGAAATATCTGGGAATGTACCTAACAAAGGACATGAAAGATCTCTATAAAGAGAACTATGAAACTCTGAGAAAAGAAATAGCTGAAGTTGTTAACAAATGGAAAAACATATCATGCTCATGGCTGGGAAGAATCAACATTGTTAAAATGTCCATACTACCCAAAGAAATCTACAGATTTAATGCAATCCTCATTAAAGCACCTCTGTCATACTTTAAAGATCTGGAAAAACTAGTCATTTGATCTTTGATACGCCTATCAAAAACATTCAATGGGGGAAAGACTCCCTATTTAACAAATGGTGCTGAGTGAACTGGCTGGCGACCTGTAGAAGACTGAAACTGGACCCCCACCTTTCACCATTCACAAAACTTGATTCTTACTGGAGAAAAGATTTAAACTTAAGACATGAAACTATAAAAATACTAGAAGACAGTGTAGGGAAAACACTTGAAGAAATCAAGGGGGAGAATATTTTATGAGAAGGACCCCCCAGGCAATTGAAGCAACATCAAAATACATTACTAGGGTCTTATCAAACTAAAAAGATTTTGCACAGTCGAGAGCACAGTAAGTAAAGCAAACAGACAACCTCCAGAATGGGAGAAGATTTTTGCCGTTTATGCTTCTGACAAAGTTCTGATAACGAGAATCCACAGAGAACTCAAACTAATCAATAAGAAAAGAACAAATAACCCCATTCATATGTGAGAAAGACCCTTGAACAGAAACTTCTTTGATGAAGCCAGGTTCATGGCCTACAAACATAAGAAAAAAAATGCTCATCATCTTTAACCATCAGAGAAATGTAAATTAAAACCACTTTGAGATATCATCTAACTCCAGTAAGATTAGCCCACATCACAAAATCCCAAAACTACAGATGTGGTGTGGATGCAGAGAAAAGGGAACAGTTCTACACTGCTGGTGGGAACACAACCTAATATGACCTTTTTGGAAAGAAGTTTGGAGAATACTCAAGGAACTAAAAGTAGACCTACAGTTCGATACTGCAATTCCTCTACTAGGTATATACCCAGATGATCAAAAATCATTTTACAACAAGGACATTTACACCAAAATGTTTATTGGAGCCAAATTCATAATTTCCAAGACATGGAAACAGCCCGAGTGCCCATTGACCCATGAATGAATTAACAAATTGTGGTATATATACACCATGGTATACTATGCAGCCATAAAAAAGATGGGAGACTTCATATCTTTTATGTTTACCTGGATGGAGCTGGAACATATTCTTATTAGTAAAGTATCTCAGGAATGGAAAAAAAGTATCCAATGTACTCAATACTACTATGAAATTAATATATAATCACCTACACATTCATAGGAATGATAAAACACAACTATAATCCCAAAAGTAGAAGGGAAGAGGAGAGAGAGGAGAAGGGACCGGGGAGGCGGGAGGAGGGTGAGTATTTGGTGGCACCTCACCTAATGTGCATGATGCAATGGTACATTTCAAAACTGTTAAGAAAAGAGTATAAAATAACTTAATAAAATAAAAAGTAAAAGAAAAGAGTATAATTGTGGTGGATGTGTTAATCAGTGCAATGTAAGCATTTCACATTGTATATCAAATCTGTACACGGAACCCCATAAATGCATCAATGTATACAGTTCTGATTTAATATAAAAAAGTAAAAAGTTACATCTTAAGAAAATAAGACAATGCTGCTGCCTATGCTACTTGCTAGATGTTTGACCTTTGGCAAGAAACTTCAGCTCTCTGGGCCTCAGCTTTCACATTTGTGAAATGAGAGGCTTGGAATATAACTAGATCTTTATTTATCGGCAGTTTTATTGAAGTATAATGTATACACCATAAAATCCACTTGTTTCAAGTGTGTAATTCAATGATTTATAGTAAATTTGCACTGTTGTAAAACCATCATCACAACATAATTTTAGAACATTTCCATTGTGTCAAAAAGAAACTTCATTCCCATTTCTTATTTAGATAATCTTTTAAAACGTTCTTTCTAACTTTTCCATTTCTGGGCTTACAAAGTTTAGTAGCTCTTTGCTACTTACAGAACCAAATCCAAATTCCTCAGTGTAACATTCAAGATCCTTTAAGAACTATAAAACCTGTGTCTTTAATTTTTGGATTTTATGCTTGGCATTTCATCACCTTACTTTATTAAGGATCCTAGAAGGCAGTTGCTATATCTAAGCTAGCTATGTATCCTTAACAACTCCCAGGGTAGGGTTCTGTAAATAATAATTAATGATGATGAAAGTAACTGGTAGCTAAATTAAGCATCTAACTGTGTAGGCACTGTTTTAAGTATTTTTACAATTATCAACTCATTTAATCCTTATAAAGACCCTGTGAAATAGGTACTATTGTCCCTATCATTTTAAAGATGAAGAAACTGAGGCACAGAGAGGTTACATACTTGCCAGGACCACAAAGGTAGTTAAGTAGCAAAGCTGAGATTTGAATTCAGTCCAGTTCCAAACTATGCACTCTTAACCCCAGTAAACTTTCAAGCCAGTTGGGGCTCAATAAATATTAACTCAAAAAATCCTAAGAAAATGTAATTAATAATTCTAGGTGCTTAACTGACACAAAAAGTAATGAGGATAGGGAAAAGTAAATATGACTTAATAAAAAAAAGAACAAATTCTGAAACAGATAGTTAAGTCACTGAACTTGACAGTAGGCCTGAGGAACCCTATAACTTAGGGTTCAATAACAGAAGTGGTTGTTGAACCCTAAGTTATAACTTAAAAAGACAGTTCCTTCCTCATACATAAGTGGTGGGGGAAACATAAATTTGTAGTATCTAACTGAATATATGTATATTCTATGACACAGAAATTCCACTACCATACATATTGCAACAAAAATGCATATTTATATCAAAAGAATGTACTATTAGTAAAAGCCAGAACTGGAAATTCCCCATTAACAATAGAATAGATTAATCATATGTAGCATGTTAACAAAATGAAATAATATACTACAATGAGAATGATCTCTAACTTCAAGGAATAATATGAATGAATCTTTCACAGAATGTTGAGCAAAAGAGTCAGACACACAAAAAATGCATGAATGTATTAATTTATATTAAGTATAACAGAAGAGCAAAACTAATGTATCTTGTAGAAATGAGGATAGTGGTTTATCTTTGGGAGAAGTATTGACTGGAATGGGGCATGAGGAAGATTCTTGTTCTGTTTTTTTGTTCTCAGTGCTGGTTACATGGGTGTGTCTAGTTTGTAAACATTCAATGAGATATAAATTTATATAAATCTATAAACTTATCAATATATGTATACACTTAAAATATATTTTTTAAAAGTCTACCTAAGAAAAAAAGACCCAAGCAAGAGCCAAAAATAAAAGTCACTTTTGCACTGGACATGCACAACTGTTCAGAGACGAACAACACAGATGTTGTTCCCTTTTGTGGAAACACTGGGTTACCAAGAGGAAAGTCATTTAAATTCCTAGCCATTAGTGTAACCCTAATCCCTCCTAGAAACTTAGGAAAAAAACAACTCACGGAAGTATACTGAACGAGATAAGGAAATTTCACCCCAAAATATGACTACTTGGTATAAATAATACTTTGAATTGGGGTGGTACCTGTAGCTCAAGGAGTAGGGCACCGGCCCCATATACCGGTGGGTGGCAGGTTCAAACCCAGCCCCCGCCAAAAAAAAAAAAAAAAATACTTCGAATTAAAGACCATTGGAGAGCAGAAAGTGTTTGGAAGGGTTTTTTCCTCTGTCTACATAAAACTGGACTGATCATATCTTTTATGAGATCAAAACATCAAAAGGGGTCAACTGACTTCCCCTGAATGGAGCAGTCTAGACTCAAATCATTTAAAACAGAATATCTTGTCTCTCAGATTAATTTATAAGTCAATCTATTTTCCCCATCTATTCATAATCCCTACCAAGCACTGGTGGCACTTATACTCCACATTCTCCTCCCTCCCTTGTAAAAGGCAGGTATAAAGGTATCTGACCATCCCTAAAACATAGGGTAATCACTCTTGTGATTCTCACCATGGGCATGGTATTTGGAAATAAACATTTCTTGTTACTCAGCCTTAATTGTGAGTGGACCTATCAGGGAACCAACCAAAGGAGGAAAGTGCAAGTTGCCTCTGACCCCCACAATACCTGTGGGTATCAGAGTCTTACCAGGCACCAAAAGAAATGCCAATTTTGCTTAACGAACTAGTCTTCACTTGGAGTTTTTATTTGTATTTCAAGACTCATAACACAATACAAATGGAATCTGACCATGACACCAGTTAAAGTTTTCTTGAGCATGAACCCTGTCTTGGCACCAGTCTGAAACTGAGCACTCCTATTTTTATTAGGAAAGTCACTCCACCTCTAGGGATCTCAGTTTCCACATCTGTCCATGGCAAAAATAAAGTATCTCCCTCATAGGTTGTTGTAAGAACTGAAGACCTATTTCATGTAAAACATTTACCACCTAAATATTCAATGTGTGCTAACTGCTATTATTATTTTCCAATAGGCCAGTTAACTGTATCTTCTCCCCTCCAAGATCCATATAGCCAGTCCAGTTTATAGCTTTAATCCCCCAAATGGGGGATTTAAATATTTAAAATATTTTAACATTCAAAGACAAAAGTAGCTCTGCCTCCCCTAAGCCCCAGGTAGAAAAAGTTAAAAGAGTACTTGGGTGAGATAATTTTGAACTGGGCAAATAAAGTGTCCCCGGCTTAAGTGGGCTGATAGGAGTCTAGAAAGCAGAAGCCCCTTTGCTTTAATGGTGCCACCTTCCCATACCATGCCAAGGAACCTGGTCCAAATGACATGATGTGGAAAGAAAAGGACCCAGAAAAAGGTAAGACTGGCCGCCACAAGGGATGTGATTGTCACTCGTAGAAAAGGACCCTGAAGAGAAGGGAATCCGGAGAGGAGAGACTTGAAGGCTGGAATTTCTGCTTTTTCCATCGGGCAGCATCGAAGTCTTAAACTAACAATAGGTGGAACACTGCTATCTATTTCATCAGTTAAGAAAACACACACACCCCTCCGTGATGTGAGCAGGGCAAATTTCATTATCCCTACTAGAGATGAGGAAAGCTAAGGCTCGGAGAGGTTAAATAATTTGTCCAAAGACATCAGCTAGTAGCTGGGGCTAACAGCACCCTAATTCAAGTCTTCTGGCTTCAAACTCCATGTTCTTGCCATTAAAACATACTAGGCTTTATATTGGCTTTAGTTAGCCTGGGCTACGTCTGTTAGGACTATTCCCCAGTCCCAGACAGCAGAAAGAAGAAAGAAGGATTTGGAATAGAAAAGGGCTGTGTTGGGAAAGAAGAAAGTAAGATCTAAAAAGATGAGAAAGAAAAAGAAGCAGGCACAGCTTTAACTGGGGGTTGGCTATAAACAGGCACCAACTGGCCTACCAATGCCACGTCTTGGGTTTCTCCTGGCTGAGCAGGGCCTAGACCAACTTGCTCCACTTCCCTTGGGTTTGAGAGATGATGTCGCCCTCAAAACTAGCCCAAACACAGGGGCTGGGGCGGGGGCGGAGGTCTGGGAAGTTATTGGGGAAGTGACTTCTGTTGGGGTATGGGGAGTTTATGGGTATTCGAGAAAGGCGGTTACAAATGCAGCGAGTGTAATAAACTGGGGTAAAAGTGCAAGGGAGGTAACAGCTGGGGTGCTGGGAGGAGCCCGGGTCGGAGGACCTGGGCAGAGAGAAACCTGCAGGCGCTAACCCGGCGCGGGGGTGGTGTAGCGTGTGGGGACGCTGGCGCAAACCACCTCTTCCTGCGCCACTGCCTCGTAAAGTCCGGTCCCTAGGAGAAGTTTTCGGTTTGGTTGAAAGGGTGGTTTGGCCCAAAAACTAGAACAAAGGTCTCGGAGTGCGAAGGGGGTGTCAGAGCAGCCAGAGAAGGCTGAGGGGGGTGTGCCTGGGCTCTCAACTGACCCCGAGAGGGAAACTGCGGCTCCCAGCCTCACCTAAGTCTTCTCCTTACCTTGGGTACAGGCATGACCTCAATTCTCGCCACTTGAAGCCCAGAAGGCTACCGCCATTCCCGCCGCCTGGCCCAAACCCAAGCCTTACTCAAACTATCGTCACCTGATCCTCACCTGATCCTCGCGTAGGCTCCTATCGCGACACTTCGCCCGTAGCTGCACTCGCCATCTTGTTTCCTGGAAAATTCCCTTTTCTTCTGGGAGCAATTTTGGTTTGACCCAGTTTTTAGTCTCAGAGCAAGTACTGCCACACTTCTCAAACTCTTCATGCTATAAGGGCTGTGAGCACAGATTTTGTTCCACTATAATAGTACAGTGATAGCCCCCTGCAGAAATAGTAGGCTGTCCCATGCTGGCAACTGGGTTTCTGAAAAGCTTCCCAGCTGTGAGAACTTCGGTGAGTCACTGTAGAATATTTTGTGAAATATGGAGAGGCATATCCTCCTCTCCATTCCTTCTTTATATTTCTGCTGCCATCAACCTAGTTAATACCAGAACTACTGTGGTGGCCTCATAACTTTTGCCATCACAGATGTGGGAAGAGGACCAAGGAGGGGCCCACTGGATCAGCTCTCAGATGAGGCATGAATGGATGTGTTACCACGTAGAAGAGGGTCCACCTTCCTCTCACTGTCAGTCAATATGTAGAGAAAGGGATAGATCCACTAAACTTTATTTGTCAGAAAGCTGGGATTCTGGAGAACAGTGAGAGTAGCTTCTCTAAAACTGTTTTGTTTTTCCATTTTTTAAATTATAGCTTTATATATAAAAGTTCAAAGCAAAAAGGACACCAACCCCTATTCCAAATAATAATGAACATAACTCAGTGACCTATTACAACATTTTAATTTAAAAGTTAACTTTTAAAATCAATCCACCTAAACTACTCAAGATAGGCATTTTGAGAGTGGGAGTTAAATCTATAAAACAGTAAGATCAGAGACAGGGAGTGAAGGTCAGCAGGACCTAAACCAACCAAACCAGCTGTGTTGTGCCCCCCGCAGCCTATCTGACTCCATCTTATTCTCACTACATGTGCTTTCAGATACAGACCCTCAGAGATGTTCTCTGTATCAGATTTATGATGAGATAAAAGAATAATTGGGGTGTTGGAAAACCAGAGTTCTGATTCTCTCAGGTCTTCCACTAACTTGCTATGTGACCTTGAGCAAATGATGTCACCTCTCTGAGTTAACAAAAGTTACAATAAGGGTGTTGGCCACTATGTCTGGGGTCATTTCTAGCTCTATGATAACAATGCTACGGTTTGCAATCCCATGTCCCCTACAAAGCAATTTCCTTTTTGAGTGCCTATGACACTTGCTAGCAAATCTATTCACTTAAAATATTCTGCCTTCTTCCCTAACCTAAAAGCCCCACCCTGAATCTATAGCCCTATTTTCTCTCAAACCCTGGGAACAGGTCCATCATTTTCAGCTCTTTTACTGCCAAGTATCTCAGAAAAATAGTCTACTAATCCTCACCTTTACTTCATAACAAATTCACTCCTCACCAATCACTTCCCTCAGTTGGATCATTTATATCATCCTCAACTCCAAATGCTGAGCCCAACAGCTCTTCTCAGTGCTCATTCTCTATTGTTTTTATTTATAGCATTAAACATTGTTGATTTATATTTCCTTTTTATGTTCTTCCTTCCCTTAGCCTTTGTAATAAAGCATACTCACCACCTCCATCCCTAACTGCTCTTTCTCTGTCTCCCTCTCAGCTATGCTTTGTCCTTTTGTAGCCATCTCCCTGGCTTCTATTCCTCATTCCTCTTTTATTTTCTTTCCCTTAATAATCTCAATCTTGTACACAGATTCAACTCTTACTCCATGCTCAGAGACTTCCAACTTTACATCTTGTGACCCATGATCTTTCTCCTGAGCTTTCAGCTACCCCCTGAGAGTTCCATTTATGTGATCCTGCTACAACATTTAGATATCATAGACAAAACCAAACTTATCTTTCACACTCTCCCCCATGCTCCCTGCATTCTCCAACCGACACCACCTGCTCTTTCTCAAGTTTTCCCTGTCTTTACTAATGGGACCACCCAGTTGCTGCTGTCTGAAATGATGATAAGTATGTGTGGACTCCATAGTCACACCAGGTTAAAATTTTGGTTCTGTTGTTTCTGATGATACATGACTCCGGGCCTTAGTTTTTTTCATCTGTAAACCAATTCTCTTAAAGTTCTTGTGGAAAATAAAATATGTAATGTATGTGAGGTGCCAGGAAAATCATAAAGGCACAAGAAATATATGGGTTTTTTCCCTTCCTCAGCTTGATTATTGAACATTTCTGTTCTCTCTCTCTCAGATGATTACCTTGCTACTTAGTTCCCTGATAAAATAGAAGCCATAAGAAGGTAAAGTCCACATCTTCCCACCACCAAATCTACTTGGTGCCCAGCATGTGAACCCATATACTCTACCTTCAATGAGTTAACTCTTCTTGAGCCTTCCTAAGCAACCTTTCCACTTGTCCACTTAATTTCATCCTCCCTAGCCTGCTCAGTTGCCTCCTTTATTTTATTACTACATGTTTTCAGTTTACCATATCATTTCCATCAGCACAAAAACATGCGTGCTATAATAGTTATGATCTTTAAAAACGTTTTACTTGATCCGCATTCCTTTCTATCGCCTAACACCCCAATTCTTTGTTGTGCTTTATAGTGAAAGCCCTAAAAAGATTTGTCCATTTTCTGTCATGATTTTTTTCCTGTCTTCATATTCTCTCTTGAAACCACTCTAATCAGGCTTTGCCCCCAACTCTACCATCAATGTTTACTGAACTCCCTATTGCAAAATTCACTGATGATCCTTGGACCTCTTCATGTCCTCTCAGGAGCATTTGATCACTCCCTTCCCCTTGATCCATTTTCTTCACTTGGCTCCAGCGTCAACACTCTCTCTTCTGATTATCTGGTCTCTCTTCACCAATCTTATTTGCTGTTTCCCCTTATCTTACCTCTCTTGACATATTGAGATGCTGCCAGATCTCAGACCTTGGTCTTCTTCTCTATTTACACTTATTCCCTGGGTGCTGTCATGCAGTCTCACAGCTTTAAATAGCATCTATTTGTAAACAACTCCCAAAATGTTATCTCTAAATCCTAATATGTCCTCTGAATTCTAAACTTACATAATATCCAACAGTCTACTGAAATGTCTATTTGAATGTCTTAGAGGCATCTCAAACTTACCATGTCTGAAACAGAACTTTTGATTTCTATCTGTATCTTCAAATCTTCTCTTTTTAATAATAGTGTCTTTCGCATCTCCTGAATTTGCACCTCCATCCTTCCAGATTGTTTTAGTCTACATGTGTTGCTATAACAAAATACCCATAAGTAGGTAATTTATACAGATTAGGAATTTATTTGTCAGAGTTCTGGAAGCTGGAAGTCCCAAGATCAAGGTACCAGAAGGTTCAGTGTCTGGGGAGGGCTTCCTTCTCTGCTTCCAAGAAGGTGCTTTAACAGCTGTGTCTTCTGGAGGGGAAGAATACTATGTGAATTGGGGATTAAGTTTTGGCATGAATTATGAAAGGGTCACAAAGATTCAAATTATAGCACAGTTGTTCAGGCCAAAATCCTTGGAGCCTTCCCCTTTCTCTTGTAATATCATACTGGACTCATTATCAAATCCTATCAGCTCTTTCTTCAGAACATTTCAGATTGTATATGAAACCTGAACATTGTACCCCTTGACTGCACTAATGTACGCAGCTATGATTTAATAATTTAAAAAAGAGAGAGAGAGAGAGAGAGAGAGAGGCTTAGGGAGGCAATGAAAAAACACACCCAATTGACACCTGACTCCATAGAGGGTCAGATTATTTTAAAAGATAAATTTATCCCTCAAGCGGCCCCGACATTCAAAGAAAACTCCAGAAATGGGCTATAGCCCCAGACCATAACCTGGATAATCTTCTTAAAACAGCCACTACAGTCTTTTGTAACTGAGATCTGGAGAGAAAGGAGGAAAAAGAGAGAAAGGAACAGAAAAGAATGACAGCTCTAGTAATGGCACTCTGACAAACGAGCAACCTTCAGGGGCAGAGGGAAACCAGAGGAGCGAAA
>CAUYRH010052927.1:0-16481 GCA_963574655.1 Perodicticus potto
TGTATCCAGCTAAACTGAGTTTCATTTACGATGGAGAAATTAAATACTTCAACGACATCCACATGCTAAAGAAATTTGCTATAACTAAGCCAGCTCTCCAGGATATTCTCAGACCTATCCTCCACAATGACCAGCGCAAACCTCCACCACAAAAGTAAACTCACCCAGAAACTGTTTATCAAATTTCATCTTCCACTGTGATGAAAGGACTAAAAACGTCCACTGGACTTTCTAAAGATTTATCATTACTTTCAATTAATGTGAATGGTTTAAATTGTCCTCTAAAGAGGCATAGGTTGGCTGACTGGATACAAAAACTAAGGCCAGATATCTGCTGCATACAAGGGATGATGAGCATTTTTTCATGTGTTTGTTAGCCATTCATCTGTCTTCTTCAGTGAGTTTTTCATCTCTGATATCATTATTTGTATTCTAAGAAATTCTTTTTTTAATACTATGAACATTTATTCTTTTTTTGATACAATATTCTCCCCTACATTCTTGAACACTCTTATCTCCCTGAGTAAAGTAAGGTTATTGGTTTTGAAATTTTTATGTTGGTGGTGCCTGTGGCTCAGTGGGTAGGGCACCAGCCCCATATCCGAGGGTGGTGAGTTCAAACCCGGCCCTGGCCAAACTGCAACAAAAAAGTAGCCGGGCATTGTGGCGGGTGCCTGTAGTCCCAGCTGCTTGGGAGGCTGAGGCAAGAGAATTGCTTAAGCCCAGGAGTTGGAGGTTACTGTGAGCATTGCGATGCCATGGCACTCTACCGAGGGTGATACCCAGACTCTGTCTCTCCAAAAAAAAAAGTAAATTTTTATGTCCTTGCAAAAAAAAAAAAAAAAAAAAAGATATCTATTCTCTGTCTTCTGTTTGCAAGAATGTCCAAAGCGAGTAACTCTTCATAGCAAAGGGAATCTTTTGCCATGACCAGAATAAAGTATAAAACTTGCACCAAGTCAGTAGTAACAGTAGGTTCATCCAAAGTGATTGAATAATATATATTTTTCCTTGTGAAGTATTGCATGAAGTTGTTCTGTTAAGTTGAAAGCTAATTCATGCTGTCAAACAGTATTGGTTCTCCTTGAAAGAGTTAGCTGTTTGTACTTAGAAATGTTATCCAGGTCTGAGTATCCTACAACTTCAACGATGTATTCTTTCACAATTTCTACATCACTGAGTGGCTTCCCTTTGTTCTGAGTATTCAAGCTACTTAATAAATTACTTCAGTGGCATTATTTCCAGGTCTTATTGCTGCTTGAAAGAACCATCTTGGCTTTTGCTTTTCATCTTTTAATTTCTGCAATACAACCCTTTATACCTCTAATTTAAAATATTTGTGGTTCTTATGACTATTATAATGCTGATAAGCTTTGAATTTCATAGTATCATAAAAAGCAAGCAAATCATCTGATCTTTAGCAGCAACAAGATAGTATTACAATTTCCAATCCTTATTAAAAATCCGTTTTCTTCCATCAGTGTTCTTTGGGTCTTCTTTGACATGATGGGCTCCAAAGCAGACAGAATTAAAAAGCACTGTTGAGCTGTGCCACTATGCACAAATTCCACTTCAAACCAAAACACAATGAACCATTGTCAAAAGCAGTCAGCAGACTGGTGTACTCAATTCCTGTAAACTCTTACTTACCAGCCTGGTGTGGTAGTGGTACCAGGCAGGGGGAAGTTAGAGCTAAATCATGAGTGTAGCAGCCATCAATTTATCCCTATGGTTTGCTAATATTCTAATAATGTTGGTCAATCTAGGAGATTATTTTGATGAAATTTGTCTTATTTGGTATTTCAAATATGTTCATTTAAAAAGTAAAATAAAAATACAAAAGGTGAACAAAAGTTATTAATAAAAATAAAAGAATTTGTTCTATATAATTTAGATTCAGGCCAGGCACAGTGGCTCACACCTATAACACTAGTACTCTGGGAAGTCAAGGAGGGTGGATCACCTGACCTTGGAGTTCTAGACCAGCCTGAGCAAAGCGAGACCTCATCTCTTCTAAAAACAGAAAAACTATCCAGCCATTGTGGTGAGTGGAACAGCTACTTGGGAGGCTGAGGCAAGGGGATTGCTTGAGCCTGTGAGCTATGATGTCACGGTACTCTACCCAGGGCAACTGAGTGAGACTCTGTCTCAAAAAAAAAAAAAAATGGGATTTAGTCAAAAAGTTACACTTAAGGATCTAGAAAGCCACATGTGGCCCACTCTTTAGATGACAAGTTTTATGGGAACAAGACAAGTTCGTGGGAACAAGACAAAAACTATTAAATACGCACAAAACTACAAAACCAATGAAAATGAGCAACACTGATTTAATATCCAAGATTGTTTGATGGGTCAACTAAATTGGAGATTGAGCATTTGAATACTGATTTCTATAGTGGAAAGTCCTTTGTGTCTGTGTGAGTGACCATCTATAGGCATGGGGTTACTTAGTTTTATCCACAGCATCTCTGCTGTGAAAGCTTTACTCCTACAGTGTGGAGTGACGCTAGTTTTCCCTTGGTGTGGATGTGTTAAGATCACCTCTGCTCTTTTGAACAAAAGTTAGAGATTTTACAATTAAAAACATCTTTCATAATTAAAAGTTACTATTGGTGCCAGAACTGTCCCAAACACTAACACAAATGCTTCTTTATTGCCATAACCCTTAAGATGCTCCAGAGGGTACTTCTTTGGGGATCCAACTGTATGTGGGAATCTTCTGTTTGTTGAAGCTCTGTGCCTTATCTGTAACATTTTGCTTGATTCAATACAGAATGCCGGTATAGAGTATACAGTAAGTAAAATAGCCAGAAAAGGAAATTTTTCATTTGCTATTATTTTAATAACAAATCTTTGAAATTAAATTTTCATCTGTGGTTCAATTCTTGCCAGGGTTGAGCTTGCCTCTCTCTGCTTTTCCTTTCAGTAGACAATTTTCTGGTCAAATTTCATTACATTAGAAAAACATTACCTTCCATCCAAACCTTCCATCTTCTAATTGCTGACAAAGGATGATGTACTTCCATCTTTATGGATGTTAAAAAGTTAAGTAATGACTCAGGAATTAAGTAACTGTATAGACTTTTTAATATCAATTTTGTGATCGACATTGCCAACATATCACTTTATTGTTTTAAGAAAAATAATAAACAGCAGCAAAAAAATCCTTTAAAAAGGAGCCTAAATTATATCAGATATCCCTCAGGGTAAAATATATATTTTTATTTTTTTAAAGAAAAGATGTCCAAAATCAATACAGTCATGATTTTCATTTATAGATGGTGACTAGATAAAGGGCTTTTGGTCTATCAGCTGTTCCTTAAAATACAGAGCAAAAAATGAGAGTTAATACTTTCAAGAGATGTTTACAGGCTTTCTGAGGGGTCTTCCAGAATTATCTCATCATATCTTAATTATCTGGAGATCGATTACTGATGTGATTAAGAAATTCCAAGATGCTTTTAGGAAGCAAATGTAATAGATCTAAAATTATTTAATTTGGAAATTTTTAGCTGCTATAATTTGAATGTTGCTCTTCCCTCTCAATTCATACTGGAACCTAATACCCACTGTGATATTATTAAGAGGTAGGGTGTTTTGAGAGGTGACTTATGATTGCCTGTCTTTGTCCATTTTGTGCTATCATAACAAATACCTGAACGGAGAAATCTCTGTTCTTTATAAATTACTCAGGAAGTCCACAATCCAGGGCTAACATATTGTAAGGGCTTTCTTGCTACATCATCACGTGGTATAAAGCATCACATGGGCAAAAGAGAGAGAAGGAGGCTGAACTCCCTCTTTTATAATGAACACACTCTCGTGATAACCTACCTACTCCCATGAAAATGGCATTAGTCCATTCATGACAGCAGAGCCCTCATAGTCTAGTCACCTCCCACACTATTGCACTGGAGATAGAGTTTCCAATACCTAAACTTTGGGGTACAAATAGAAATCACAGCAATGTCCTTGTAATGGAGGTTCAAGGGTGTGTCCCTGGCCTTTCATATGGATATGCAGCAAGAAGCGCCATCTACAGACTGAGAACGATTCTTCACCAGACAGGAGGAATGAAGAAGCCTGATACAAAGTCTGTCAGGGGACCAAGGAACTCTGGCTGGAGCCCTCCCGATTAACTTCAGGTCCTTGTTTATTATCACAAAGCAGGAAAATGTAATTAAAAGTTACTTAGACATCCGTATTAAAAAGGAGGAATATGGAAAGCGTCAGACAAAATGTCTCCAATTTGTTTTGCAAAATCTCAGACCTTAAGCAGGACCTCTGCTTGTAGCATCAAGAGACCTTTGGAATCTAGAGAATCTTTACCATAACCATTAGGCCTGGTATTGTGACACCTCACATATCCATTCTCCCTTGGAGGCCAGTTTTCTCATCTCCTGCATGTACACAACTCCCGTGCCATTCTGGCAGTTCTCCAGGTCTCTCAAGAAGGAACCAAGTCTTATGCTAAAGAAAAGGACTCAGTTTCCTCTGCAAATAAGTAATAAATAAGCATACCTATTTTATTGTACCCACCCTTGCCAACCCATAAGGTTCCAAAAGCCTTTGCCAATTTTGTATGTATCTCATTTTTTTTCTTGATTGTTATTATTTATATTCTACTTTTGTCCTCTGGACAGTCGTCTTTTCAACCACTTGACTATTTCCTGTACTCTTTTAAAGAAAGGAGGAGCTGAAAGAGCTAAAGAAAAAGAAACTTAAAATACACTTAAAAAAGAATAAGAATGTTTAAGTAGGATGCATTTTTTTTTTTTTTTGAGACAGAGTCTTACTCTGTCACCCTTGGTGGAGTGCTATTACATCATAGCTCAAAGTGACCTCAAGTTCTTGAGCTTGAACAATCCTCTTGCCTCAGGCTCCCAAGTAGCTGGGAGTACAGGAACCTGCCAACACGCCTGGCAGTTTCTCTATTTTTAGTAGAGACAGGGGACTCGCTCTGGCTCAGGTTGGTCTCCTGAGCTCAAGCAAACCACCTGCCCTGGCCTCCCAGAGTGCTAGGATTACAGGCTTGAGCAAAGTAGGATGCATCTTAAATCAATTCTTAATTGTTGATAAGTACAGTTATTAAAGTATTACATTTACCATGTAGTAATAGCAACTTATGAAAAAATACCCTTATACTGTTCTTCAGTCACATATCACAGAATTCTGTGTCATTGTTCTCTTCTACTTTGCAGAGTAACACAAGTTGTATCAAGAAAATCCAAGGAGTTAAAAGAATAAAATAACAACTGGAATGGCGTATCCTTGGAATGATTAAAAAATTAAACAAAAAATAAAAACAAAATTAGGAAAAAACATGACCATACCAAGTTTTGACAGGTTAGTGGAATACCTCGAGTTCTCTTGCTGACGAGAATGTAAAATGGTACAAGTGCTTTGGAAAACTGTATTTTTGTTTCAAGCTAAACATTTACCTGCTGTATAACGTAGCCATTCTGCTCTTAGATGTTTATCTAAGAGAACAAAAACACATACTCATACAAAAACTTGTAAATATATGTTTATAGCTGCTTTATTTGTAATAGCCTAAACTAGAAATAACCCAGATCAATCTGATCAATGGGTAAATGAATAAACAATAGGTGGTAGGTAGTTTATGTGTGCAGTGCATTGCTATTGAGCCATAAAATGGGGTGAACATTGATTCATGCAAAATAGAGATCGATCTTCAAATTATTATTATGCTGGATGAGTGAATCGAGGCCAAAAGGAATACCATACACTTATGATTTTATACAATATTCTAGAAATGCAAAATACTCTATAGTGACTGAAAACAAATCTGTGGTCTACTGGAGGAGGGATGGAGGGAGGGATGAAATACGAAGAGTCTTGAGGAAGCATTGTGGGGTGATGGGAAATGTTATTTTGATTGTGGTGACAGTTTTAGGGGTATATACATATAGTTTTATGTCAAAACTGACCAAATTGAATAGTTTAAATCGGTAGTTTATTGTACTTCAATTATACTTCAGTTGAGCTAAAGATCAGTTAGAAGGAGATTGCAATGAGGTGGAATGGAATTGAACATGAGATCTGAGTTCTGTTCTGCTGTGTGACGGTCTGAAAATACCCAGCTCCCTAGGAAATGCTTTTCTCATTTGTAACAATAAATAGTTCAGTTAACAGTGATTCACATTTGTGGATTTATGAGGGGAAAACTGGGTTAAACACAGTATTTTATTTTACCACATTAAAAAGATTGCCAGACATTCTATTATCTGTAGGAATTGATTTTAAACATTTAAACTTACTTTAAAAATCTAAACTTCTGCCATTTCTTGAAATATTAATATTTAAAAATTTATGAAAACCTATCCCCCCTTCAACTCTACTTGTATGACATCTGAAATCGAGATTGGCCTGAGGGACTGTCTTTTGAATCTATTGAATTCAATGGAGTACCAAATTTAATGCATGATGTCTCTTAGAGATTCTACATAAATTGCTTTTGGGGGCTTAATTCTAAATGTTTAGGTCTATCAGGTAGCTTTTTTGTTTTGTTTTGTTTTTTGTCTTTTTGTAGCAAAGCATGGGTAAAATCATTTTATTTTTTTGGATTCTAAAGGCATGCATATACTTGTTTTTAAAAATTATTAGCAGTTTGATTTGTTTGCACATAGTGGTAGGGCAGTAATGTGTCATAGTCTCTTCTTTTACAAAAGAAATTTTTTTATCAGATGTTATCCAATGGCCTAAATCTGCCAAGAGAGTGTCTTTTATTTGATTTCAGGTGAAGGATCTACTAAACTGTAAATCTTCATTCATGAATTTTTTTTTTTTTTTGAGACAAAGTCTCACTATGTCACCCTAGGTAGAGTGCTGTGGCATCACAGCTCACAGCAACCTCAAACTCTTGGGCTTAAGTGATTCTCTTGCCTCAGCCTCCCAAGGAGCTGAGACTATAGGTGCCTGCCACAATGCCCAGCTATTATTTGTGCAGTTGTCATTGTTGGTTAGCTGGCCCAGGCCAGGTTCGAACCTGCCAGCCGGGGTGTATGTGGCCGGCCCCCTACCCACTGAGCTATAGGAGCTGCCCATTCATGAGTTTTTAAAAATCATCTCTCTCTCTCATCTATCTGCCTAATTGAATTTATAAAAACTGAGAATTGAAAGAGACCTTGTAGATGACTTCACTGTAACCTTTCATTTTAGGATGGGAGTGCTGAAATTTAGATTATACCATTTGCACAAAGACACATATCAGGTTTGGAAGACCTGAGGCTTGCACTAAGATTTCCACTCCTGGTGGATTGCTTTCTTTCCCATCATCTGGCATACAGTAGATGCTCAGTAATATTCAGTGACTAGATGAATGGGCCATTGCGAATACATTCTGAAGTCAGAATGTGCTTACTGACATTCATGACATTTGTGAAGGGTAGAAAGTGGCTTCATAGGGGTCCTTAGCAAATCACAGCAAAATAACAGACAGAAGGGACTCATAAGAGAAACACAAGAAAGAGTCTATCACAATGAGAAGGGAGAGTTAATGTAGCATACAAATTATGAGGCTTTTAAAATTTATCCTGCTCAGAGTCCTGTGGTTGCTTATGACCTGAGGAAAGAGATAGTTGTGCTAAAGTTGAAATCACTTTATTACTATGAGCCCAGATATCTTTACTGTGGGATTCTATCTGTCTTCTCATGGAAGGAATGGAAAAATAGAAATCTTTTCTCTACCAGTCAGAGAGAGGTGAAGAATGGAGGTCAAAATTGAATTAACACCAATGTACTGGTGACCAGAACAGAGTTAAGGTTGGTATTTATTACAGGCACTTGGAGGCAGAGAGGATGCCATTCCAGACATCAGCAACTCCAGTGGATGTGAAAGGCTGTTGCCACCATTTGGGTTCCATGCTAAGCAGAATTGTTAGGAAGGGAAGAGAGCAAACAGGTGGCATGGCAGATAGAGGCAGTGGCTGAGAGCGGAGAGTAGGAATCAATTGGACAGCAGAAAAGAAACCACAATATCAGGTATTTGTTGCTAGAGACTTTTCCTTGATCAGAGCATGCACAGTAAAGAGCTCCTCATGACCTTAACCACCCTGGGGCTCATTAGCATCATTAGCATTATGGTTCTGACCCCCACTCAGAGGGATTTTTCATGAGGGATTATGGGAAGATGCATGAGTAGAGAGAAAACTGCTATATAACCCCAACCTGTCAATCACTCAAAGGTGGGAACCAGCGAATAGTCCCATCCAGGAATGGCAGGACAAATCTAATGAGCATGCAAAAGACTGTGTACTTAGGGGTCCTCTCCACTCATGAGGGGCGACCATCTCTCCCTCTGAGATGTACTTTCATTTTGCAAAAAATGCTGCACATGTAAGAGTGGTTTTTCTTTGTGATCACTCCACCATCTGCTCACCTTGGTACCAGTACTCATTCCTGACACTGGAAACCAAGGACTGGGGAACATCAAGGTGGACCTAAAAGAATTAGCCAGGAGAGAAGTCCAGAACCTACAGATAGCAGAGATGCAGCAAGATGTGTGAATTTTATGTGAGATATTCCTCATCCACTTTGGAACATCTGAGAGACACCGGAAAGGACAGACACCTTGCCATCTGGCAGGTGAGGACTGTTAATGCAGCGGCACTTCAAGAAGCATTACAGTGGCCACACCGAAGATCCACGAGCAATGGGAAGTAGAGAGTCGTTCGAGCTAAATTACATTTTATAAAATGAATTTTAGAAATCCTTCTAATTTAAAATCTGTTGCTAACCAAAACTGGAAGAGTAATTTCTTTCACAGTAGACATACAATTGACTATCTTACAAGTTACAACTTTGGTTCATACCTTAAAACCTGGGGTCCCAGGTTAGTCAGAGCCTCTGACATCAGCTGCTCCTCGGGGCTGTTGATCTACAACCCATGTGTTAGCCTTGGAGCTCCGAGGCATCATTATGGTGTCTTTGTTACATTTCTTTCTCCTCTCTGTCTTGATTTTCCTTATTTAGTTTAGCAAGCTTCTACTCCCTGGTTATCTTGCTGCCATCTCTCTTTGATCAGATCCAGGGCTTCACATAGACACTGCACATATGCTCTGGGTAAGTTCGCTTTCTGTTCCTGTCTGGTTGTTTAACCATTTAACAGCATGGTCTCTTTTGGGGTTAGATGTGGAGCTTTGAAGGAGTTTAATTTACTTACATTTATTTAGAGGTCTGAAAAATCATGGCAGTGATCATTTGATTTCTTCTCTTTGGGGCTCTCTCCTTGTTTGTGTTTGGAGGAAAGATGAGCTG
The DNA here is from genome assembly GCA_963574655.1 of Perodicticus potto. Lineage (NCBI taxonomy): Eukaryota > Metazoa > Chordata > Mammalia > Primates > Lorisidae > Perodicticus > Perodicticus potto. The sequence goes on from CAUYRH010052927.1 coordinate 9,280, forward strand.
GAGGAAGAAGAGGGAAGGAAAAGAAGGGAACTGTTTTTCTTTTTAATGTCCATTTGATAATTTTGGAAGAAACATCAGAGAAACTAATTCCACATCTTAATCAAAATGAACAGATCATTAAAAAAAAGATTTATAAAAACACATTTGAATTTTAACTTCAAAATGGAGTCAGAAGTTTTATAGAGATTACTAAATGGTTCTAAGCATTTTTTTTTTGGTAGCTGAATTTGATAAATGTTTATTGAGGGTTTACTCTGTGCCATGGTCTCCAGATGTATTAAGTAAATAAAATCACAACATCCCTGGAGGTTGCTGTTCAGTGTCACTTTATAAATGAAGAAACCGAGATAAAATTTAGTATAGCTAGTAAGTGCCAGAGTCAGGATTAGAACTCAGGCCTACACATTAATGTTCCATTGTGCCCCAAGCCAGAACTCCCCTGTCTTTGTCTGTTTCATACTGTAATAGCATAATACCACACACTGTGTAATTATTATAACAGAAATCTTTTGGCTCACAGTTCTAGAGTCGGGGAAGTCCAAGACTAAGGGGCTGGCATCTGGCAAGGACTTTCTTGCTGTGTCATCCCATGGTATAAGGACAAAGAAATGACATAGGAAGAAAAGGGGGGATAAACTCATCTTTTTATGAGGTACCCCCTCTTTAAATAACTAACCCACACCAGTGATAGCTAGTCCAATCCAGAGACAACAGCGTTAATTCACAGAGCCCTCATGACCTAACCACTTTTCATTAGCTCTGACCTCCCAACAATGTTGCGTTGAGCATTAAACCTTCAACATATGAAGTTTAGAGGATACATTCAAGCCTTAGTTTTCTCAAATTGTGTAAATCACTGGAAGGTCTTGGTAAACTGTGGGCTTTAATCCAGCAGGTGTGGGGTAGTCTGAGATTTTACTTTTCTAATAAGCTCCAGGAATGCTAGTACTGCTAGTTCACAAACAACATTATGAATGGCAATGCATTTTAAACCTTTCTCACTTGGATAAATAAAAAGTAATTTCTATAATGACAAGTTCAGATAGAAAAATTAATACACTATCAATTTGCTTATTTAGTATTCTGTTTATTGGAAAAATCTTACCTTGTCTTCTCAACTATCCTACAAGATATTCGTTCTGTATGGTCTGATCCAGCAAGTATATAATATACCTTTGAGAATGTGGTCTGAAGTAGCAGATACTAGCAGGAAAATTGCTTAGTGATTTTTTTCAGTGACTTTTTTTGAAATAGTACACCAAAACAAGTCTAAATTAGACAATGTAGATTAATATGAAAAAGTAAGTAAGTGACTCCTGGGAAAATCACTTCCTAAATCAGTTGTGTGAAAGATTTAACTGAAGAAATGAATATACCCTCCTTTCCTTTTTAGGCTTTTTAGCATATTTTGAGGATGAGGATGATGGAAATAGAATTTTGGTCTGTGTGGATGGAAACAACTGCATGCTAGCCCAGAGAGGAAAGGACTGGCTTGGGGCTCCTCCCCACGGCCTGCAGGGTGACTGGAAGGTTTGTGAGGCCTTTGAGACTCATACCAGTGAGCTAAGTCAACGTTTGTCCTTCCATATCATTATCATCTGTAAATTTTCTTTTCCTTCTTTTTTTAAATTAAATCATAGCTGTGTACATTAATGCAATCATGGTGTATAAGGTGCTGGTTTCATATACAATCTGAAATATTTTCATCAAACTGGTTAACATAGCATTCATGGCATTTTCTTAGTTATTGTGTTAAGAACTTTATATTCTGCATTTAGTAGGTTTCACCTGTACCCTTCTAAGATGCACCATAGGTGTGGTCCCACCAATTACCCTCCCTCCACCCATCCTCCCCCCCATTCCCTTCCTTGCCCCTTTCCCCATATTCTTGTGCTATAATTGGTTTATAGCCTTCATATGAAAGCTATAAATTAGTTTCATAGTAGGGTTGAGTACATTGGATACTTTTTCTTCCATTCTTGATCATCTGTAAATTTTAAGGATTATGTCTGACTAATGATTGTTTAATTACTACTTTGCTATTGATTTTTTCATTAAAAAGCTTGTTTTCATGTAGCATTATTTTGAGTTGATGCTAATATAAAAGTCAGGCTCACTTTTTGGTCTAATGAATGTAGAATAAGAGAAAAATCTTGCCTGTAAGTAGCCAAAAATCTTGGCTGCAAGCAGTCCAAATTTAGTCTACATTCATTAGACCAAAAAGTGAGCATGACTTTTATATTAGCATCAACTCAAATTGGCTGCAAGCAGTCCATATTTTGGAAATGAAGAACATTTAGGGATTATTAAATTATAACATTTTATAATGAAATGCAAACTAATAAAGCATAAGCACTGATATTTTTCTCTAAGAACACAGTTTTAAAAAATTAAATGGAAAAATGCTTATAGAAAATTACATTGAGGGGCGGAGCAAGGTGGCCGACTGGAAGCAGCTTCCAAAAGAGGCTCCTGTCCAAAAGGAAAAATAACCTCCAAACTGCCCAGCCAAGAGAGAGAAGTGATAACTGCAGGTCACCTCTGCTGAGGCAAGCTGCAACTCCAAGAAAGCAAGCTTTAGGTACAAAATTCATCTGAAAGGAAAAGTATCCACTTCCTCCCCCAAGAAAGCTGTAGTTTTTTTGCTTTTAAGTTTCCCTTCTTTTTTCTCTTCGTTTGCTCCTTTGTGTTTTCTACAGACAAGCGGTGAACTCTGGACCTTTTGTCTCACCCCACGGAAGAGTGCTGTGGGGAGTGGGGTCTGCTTCCTCAGAGCAAACCTGATGTGACTCTGAACACTCTCTTGCTAGGCAGAAAAATTGAACTAAAGTTTTCCCCACCATTCTGAACTTACAGTACACCCTTCCCACCTTACCTGATGAACCGGAAGCCTAACCCCTGCTGAGACTGAGGAAGGAGGTTCTTGAGCAGCACACCACCCCCTGCCTGCTGAAACAAGTGCCCCACCAGCAAAAGACTCTGGGGGGCCACGGCAATCCTCCCTCCCTCCAGCCAGGGAATCCGCTGGTGACCACATGGCCCCATGCTCAGTGCCCAAAGCCCGTCAGGCTTCCACAGGCCCGGCACTGGCCAGGAACTCTGCAGGTGGCTGTGCGGCCCTGCACCTCTGACTGGCCGGCCCCCAGAGATTTGCCTCCGTCCAGGAACTCCCCCAGTGACTGCTGCGCCGTCATGCCCTGAGCCTCCTGGGCCTCCAAAGGTCCACCTTCTCCCAGGGACCCCACCAGTGACCACCAGCTCTCCGCAGGGCCACCCCTGGCCAGGAACTCACCCAGTGATGGGCAGCCCTGTGCCCCGTGCCCCATGCATGCCAGGCCTCTGCTGGTCCACCTTCTGCCAGGGACTCCAGCAGACTGCCAGGCCTATGCAGGCCTGCCTCCGGCCAGGGACTCCTATGGTGACTTCAAGGGGCCTGTGCCTGGCCTCAGCAGGGCCTCCACAGGCCTGCTCCCGGCCAGGGACCCCAACCTTGGTGACGGCACAGGCCTGCATCAGACACCCACAGAGCCTCCACAGGCACACCTCTGGCCAGGGACTCCATTGGGGACCATGCAGTTCCATGCCCCTACCCACCAGACCTCCACAGGCCCGCCCCCCGGCCAGGAACTCCCCCGGTGAACGTGTGGACCTGCGCCCTGTGCCTACCAGGCCTCTGCAGATCTGCCTTCTGCCAGGGACTCTAGCAGCTGCACAACCCATGTCCTCCCTCCTGTATGCTCCCGGCCTCTGCACCATCCTGCCTGTAAGGCCAGGGAATCCAGAAGTTGCGGGACCAGGGCCCTCCCTTCGGAGCCCTCCCTGCCTCTGTGTGAAGCCCTCCTCCTGGCCAGAGACTGCTGGGGCTGTGGAAACTCTTTGCCAAAGTCACTGGGTGCCTGGCACTCCCAGAACCATCTGCACCATCCCCCACCCTGCCGCTGGATCCAGGGGTGCCACACTCCTGAGCTGCTCCCACAGCCAGAACTACCTGGCTGGTGCAGTCCCAGAGGAATTACACAGGGTCACTCCCTACAAAGTTCCAGCAACAATAGAGTGATCCTGCCAGGGTCTAATCTTGTAAAGAAACCTCCCCAACTCTGAGGATGGCCAGAGGCAAAGGTGAAAAACAATCATGGGGCGGAATCAACAGAAAAACTCTGGCAATATGAATAATCAGAGTAGATCAACTCCTCCAAGGAACAACAAGGCAGACACAGCACAAGATCCCATGCATAAACAAATGACTGAGATGTCAGAAATAGAATTCAGAATCTGGATAGCAAATAAGATCAACAGAATAGAGGAAAAGATGGAATTAGAATTTCAAGCAGTAATCCAAAAGATGTCTCAAGAATTCAATGAATTCAAAGACAAAATGACCAAAGATTTTGACAAATTGAGATAAGAAGTTGCAGCCCTCAAAGATCTGAGAAACACAAAAGAATCCCTCAGTAACAGAATGGAGCAAGCAGAAGAAAGGATTTCTGACATTGAAGACAAAGCTTTCGAACCCTCCCAAACCTCCAATGAGGGAGAGAAATGGAAGGCAAAAACAGATCTCTCTCTCACAAAGCTCTGGGATAATTTGAGGAAAAGCAATATTCACCTCAAAGGGATCCCTGAAAGCGATGAAGCGGCTTTGCAAGACACAGAGTCTCTTCTTTATGAGATTATGAAGGAGAACTTTCCAGACATGCCAAGAGATTCTGAAATTCAGATAGCAGACAGTTTCAGAACTCCAGTACGGCTCAACCCAAATAAGACATCCACTAGACACATCATAATAAATTTCACTAAAGTTAATATGAAGAAGAAAATTCTGAAAGCAGCCAGACGTAAGAAAACCATAACCTACAAAGGGAAGAATATTAGAATAAATGCAGATCTCTCTGCTGAAACCTTTCAAGCTAGAAGAGGGTGGTCATCAACATTTATTTTTATTTATTTATTTATTTTTTGAGACAGAGCCTCAAGCTGTCACCCTGGATAGAGTGCCATGGCATCACAGCTCACAGCAACCTACAATTCCTGGGCTCAAGTGAGTCTCTTGCCTCCACCTCCCAAGTAGCTGGGACTACAGGCACCTGCCACAAAGCCTGGCCATTTTTTTGGTTGCAGCCATCATTGTTGTTTGGCGGGCCTGGGTTGTATTCAAACCCACCAGCTCAGGTGTACATGGCTGGCACCTTAGCCTGTTGAGCCACAGGCGCCGAGCCGGTCATCAACTTTTAATATCCTAAAACAAGATAACTTTCATCCCAGGATCCTGTATCCAGCTAAACTGAATTTCATTTATGATGGAGAAATTAAATACTTTGATGACATCCACAGGTTGAAGAAATTTACCATAACTAAACCAGTTCTCCAGGATATCCTCAGACCTATCTTCCATAATGACCAGTGTAATCCTCCACCACAAAAGTAAACCCACTCAGAAAGTTTTGATCAAATTTCAATATCCACAGTGGTGAAAGGATTAAAAATGTCCACCAGAAATTTTAGATTTAAACTTAGCCATTCAACATCTGATTTAACAGACATCTACAGAACATTTCATCCCAACAAAACTGAATACACATTCTTCTCATCAGCCCACAGAACATACCCCAAATTCGATCACATTCTAAGTCACAAGTCTAACCTAGGCAAATTTTTAAAAATAGAAATTATGCCTTGCATCTTCTCAGACCATTATGGAATAAAAGTTGTACTCAATAACAACAGGAATCCTCATACTCATACAAAGACATGGAAGCTAAACAACCTTATGCTGAAGGATAGATGGGTAATAGACGAGATTAAGAAGGAAATTACCAAATTTTTGGAACAAAATAATAATGAAGACACGAATTATCAGAACCTCTGGGATACTGCAAAGGCAGTACTAAGAGGGAACTTTATAGCACTGCAAGCCTTCCTCAAGAAAATGGAAAGAGAGGACGTTAACAACTTAATGGGACATCTCAAGCAACTGAAGAAGGAAGAACATTCCAACCCCAAAACCAGCAGAAGAAAAGAAATAACCAAAATTAGAGCAGAATTAAATGAAATTGAAAACAAAAGAATTACACAACAGATCAATAAATCACAAAGTTGTTTTTTTGAAAAGGTCAATGAAATAGATAAATCTTTGGCTAACTTAACCAGGAAAAAAAGAGTAAAATCTCTAATTTCATCAATCAGAAATGGTAAAGATGAAATAACAACAGACCCCTCAGAAATTCAAAAAAATCCTTAATGAATATTACAAGAAACTTTACTCTCAGAAATATGAAAATCTGAAGGAAATTGACCAATATTTGGAAGCACGCCACCTACCAAGACTTAGCCAGAACATAATGGAAATGTTGAACAGGTCTATAACAAGTTCTGAAATAGCATCAATAATGCAAAATCTCCCTAAAAAGAAAAGCCTGGGACCAGATGGCTTCACATCAGAATTCTACCAAACCTATAAAGAAGAAGTAGTACCTATATTACTAAACCTCTTCCAAAATATAGAAAAAGAAGGAATACTACCCAACACATTCTATGAAGCAAACATCACCTTGATCCCTAAGCCAGGGAAAGACCCAAAAAGAAAAGAAAATTATAGAACAATATCACTAATGAATATTGATGGAAAAATATTCAACAAGATCCTAACAAACAGAATGCAACAAGACATCAAACAAATTATACGCTATGACCAAGTGGGCTTTATCCTAGGGTCTCAACACTGGTTCAGCACATAAACAAATTGAAAAATAAAGACCACATGATTCTCTCAATTGATGCAGAAAAAGCTTTTGACAATATCCAGCATCCCTTCATGATCAGAACACGTTTAAAAATTGGTATAGAAGGGGCATTTCTTAAACTGATAGAGGCCAACTACAGCAAACCCACAGCCAATATCATATTGAATGGAGTTAAATTGAAATCATTTTCACTTATATCAGGAACCAGGCAAGGTTGCCCATTATCTCCTCTGCTCTTCAACATTGTAATGGAAGTTTTAGCCATTGTAATTAGGGGAAAAAAGGCAATCGAGGGTACCCACATAGGGTCAGAAGAGATCAACTTTCACTCTTCACAGATGATATGATTGTATATCTGGAAAACACCAGGGATTCTACTACAAAACTTTTAGAAGTGATCAAGGAATACAGCAATGTCTCAGGCTACAAAATCAACACCCATAAATCTGTAGCCTTTATATA
>CAUYRH010052928.1:0-14669 GCA_963574655.1 Perodicticus potto
ATTATTAAATCATAGCTGTGTACATTAGTGCAATCTAGGGGTACAATGTGCTGGTTTCACATACAATCTGAAATATTTTCATAAAACTGTTTAACATAGCCTTCATGGCATTTTCCTAGTTATTGTATGAAGACATTTGTGTTCTGCATTTAGTAAGTTTCACCTGTACCCTTCTAAGATGCACCATAGGTGTGGCCCCACCAATTATCCTCCCTCCACCCCAACCTCCCCCCTCCCCTCCCCTCCCTTTCCCCTTTCCCCATATTCTTGTGCAATAGTTGGGTTATACCCTTCATATGAAAGCTATAAATTAGCTTCATAGTAGGGCTTAGTACATTGGATACTTTTTCTTCCATTCTTGAGATACTTTGCTTAGAAGAATACGTTCCAGCTCCATCCATGTAAACATGAAAGAGGTAAAGTCTCCTGCCTTGGCCTCCCAAGGCTGGGATTACAAGCATGAGCCACTGCTCCCAGCCTGATTTTGATTTTAGATGTGGTATTTTATGTAACAGATTTGTTTCTAAAAATTTTAATAAATGAAATTAGACTTTAAATGCACGAAGGGAGCTAAATTTTGTAGTGAAATGTATTGTGGACATGGGAAGAATCCTCTTTCTGCAGAGTTATTAAGTCCACCTAATCTCATGTGATCATAATAATTTGCACAAAATTATTATTTTTTTTTCTTTTTTTTTGCGGGTTTTGGACGGGGCTGGGTTAGAACCCGCCACCTCTGGCATATGGGGCTAGCGCACTACTCCTTTGAGCCACAGGCACCGCACCAAAATTAGTTTGATCAGAGAGGCGATCCCTACAATATAGACACAAGCACTTTCTCTATTCAGATGATCTTGGGAGCCTCACAGGGTTGATGGCATCACTTGCTGGAACTGTAAACCCTGCTGTTATTCTCTGTGTCTGTAATAGCAAAGCATTAGCCTGAGTTGGCCCAGATGATCTAAGGTAAATGTGAAACGGATGCCACGAGAATGTCACATGAGGCCATGAGCTTTAGTAAGCACTAGGAAAAAAGCCTTGCCATCAAGGCCACAATCCCAGGTATTGATTCAAACATCATTTTGGGATCTGAAGGATAAAATGTTTTGTTTTATGACTTTATTGCATTTCAGAAGATTTCATCATTTCTTATGCTGACTGGCATTTTATCATTGTTTTAAGCAGCACTCTTTATGAGATCATTTTTTCCCCTTTGGAATCTAAATCAGGGTAATGACTCTGATGTTTTCAGTTTCAAGTTGTTTGGAGGTTGTAGTTTTCTAAAAAATTTTTTTAAACCTTATCATTCTAATGGAAATGTAAACACCCTGACTTCATTTTGATAATATGCTAGTAGTGAAAATAAATGATAATAAACAAATGTGGCTCATTACCATAATTCAGAAAAACCATATTATGTTGGAAATTCTAGAGAATCTTTTCAGGGTGGATGTAGAGTTGAAACATTATACAAACTCATTATTAAGGAAGTTCAGAATAATTAGCTTCCTAGCAACATGGGGATTTTTAGGGCAAGCATCTCTTCATTTATAATTGTTAAAATAAAGGCGAAATTATCATGACAGCCTCCCATTTGAATGTGCCATTCACTTTATAAAATGCTTTAAAAGACCAATATTTTATGATATCCAGTTACACATATTTACTGTCATTTCAAGATTGGTTCCAATCTACTGATTCCTTGCTGTGAATTCTTGTAATTATGGTAATTAGCTTTCAATAGTTTTCAAAATTAAATGTGGTTTACTGCTCCTATAGAAAGTAGTAACGGTAATAGGATATAGAGCTGAGTGTCAAGGTCCAAATTCTTACTCTACCACCTAAGAGCTGTGTTATTTGAGGCAACCAATTTGAACTCCCTTAAGACTCAATTTTGTCACTATAACCAAGTGGGTTTATCCCAGGGTCTCAAGGCTGGTTCAATATATGTTAATCTTTAAATATAATTCATCACATAAACAAATTAAAAAACAAAGACCATATGATTCAATTGATGCAGAAAAAGCTTTTGATAATATCCAACAACCTTTCATGATCAGAACACTTAAGAAAACTGGTATAGAAGGGATATTTCTTAAACTGATAGAGGCCATCTACAGCAAACCCACAGACAATATCGTATTGAATGGAGTTAAATTGAAATCATTTCCACTCAGATCAGGAACCAGGCGAGGTTGCCCATTGTCTCCATTGCTCTTTAACATTGTAATGGAAGTCTTAGCCTTTGCAATTAGGGAAGAAAAGGTGATCAACGATATCTATATAGGGTCAAACGAGGTCAAACACTCACTCTTCGCAGATGATATGATTGTATATCTGGAAAACACCAGGGATTCTACTACAAAACCCTTAGAAGTGATCAAGGAATACAGCAGCATCTTAGGTTACAAAATCAACACTCATAAATCTGTAGCCTTCATATATATACCAACAATAGTCAAGGTGAAAAAACAGTCAAGGACTCTATTCTGTTCACAGTAGTGCCAAAGAAGATGAAATATTTGGGAGTTTACCTAACAAAGGATGTGAAAGATCTCTATAAAGAGAACTATGAAACTCTAAGAAAAGAAATAGCTGAAGATGTTAACGAATGAAAAAATATACCATGCTCATAGCTAGGAAAAATCAACATTGTTAAAATGTCCATACTACCCTAAGCAATATACAATTTTACTGCAATCCCTATTAAAGTTCCATTGTCATACTTTAAAGATCTTGAAAAAATAATACTTCATTTTATTTGGAATCAGAAAAAACCTCAAACAGCCAAGACATTACTCAGAAATAAAACGAAGAAGGAGGAATCACACTACTAGACCTCAGACTACACTATAAATCAATAGTGATCAAAACAGCATGGTACTGGCACAAAAAGAGAGGTAGATGTATGGAACAGAATACAATAGAATAGAGAACCAAGAAATGAACCCAGTTACTTACCGTTATTTGATCTTTGACAAGCCAATTAAAAACATTCAGTGGGGAAAAGATTCCCTATTTAACAAATGGTGCTGGGTGAACTGGCTGGCGACCTGTAGAAGACTGAAACTGGATCCAGACCTTTGACCGTTAACTAAGATAGACTCTCACTGGATTAAAGATTTAAACTTAAGACATGAAACTATAAAAATACTAGAAGAAAGTGCAGGGAAAACACTAGAAGAAATTGGCCTGGGAGAATATTTTATGAGGACGACCCCCTTGGGCAACTGAAGCAACACCAAAAATACATTACGGGACCTGATCAAACTAAAAAGCTCTGCTTAGCCAGGAACACAGTAAGTAAAACAAGCAGACAGTCCTCAGAATGGGAGAATATATTTGCAGGTTATGTCTCTGAGAAAGCTTTAATAACCAGAATCCACAGAGAACTCAAACGTATTAGCAAGAAAAGAACAAGTGATCCCATCTCAGGGTGGGCAAGGGACTTGAAGATAAACTTCTCTGAAGAAGACAGGTGCACAGCCTACAGACATATGAAAAAATGCTCATTATCCTTAGTCATCAGAGAAATGCAAATCAAAACTACTTTGAGATATCACCTAACTCCAGTAAGATTAGTCCACATCAAAAAATCCCAAAACCAGAGATGCTGGCATGGATGTGGAGAAAAGGGAACACTTCTACTCTATTGGTGAAAATGCAAACTAATACGTTCCTTTTGGAAAGATGTTTGGAGAACACTTAGGGATCTAAAAATAGACCTACCATTTGATCCTACAATTCCTCTACTAGGTATATATCCAGAAGACCAAAAATCACATTATAAGCAAGATATTTGTACTGGAATGTTTATTGCAGCCCAATTCATAATTGCTAAGTCATAGAAGAAGCCCAAGTGCCCATCAACCCACGAATGGATTAATAAATTGTGGTATATGTACACCATGGAATATTATGCAGCCTTAAAGGAAGATGGAGACTTTATCTCTTTCATGTTTACATGGATGGAGCTGGAACCTATTTTTCTTAGCAAAGTATCTCAAAAATGAAAGAAATAGGATCCAATGTACTCAGCCCTACTATGAAACCAATATAGCCCAAGAAGAAGGGGAAAGAGGAGAGGGAGGGGAGGGAAGAGGCTGGGTGGAGGGTAATTGGTGGGAACATACCTACAGTGCATCTTACAAGGGTATGTGTGAAATTTACTAAGTGTAGAATATAAATGTCTTAACCGAATAACTAAGAAAATGTGGTGAAGGCTATGTTAACCAGTTTGATGAAAATATTTCAAATTGTATATAAAACCAGCACATAGTACCCAATGATTGCATTAATGTGCACAGCTACGAGTTAATAACAAAAATAAATAAATTAATGAAATAAAACATAAAAAAAACTGATACAAAAAAACTTAAATAACTTACGAAATTATTTCAAGTGCAACTGTGTATTAGGGCAAGTATATAATGTCTGATTTCAGAAATGGGACAGTGAGATAGTAACTTAAGAATATGTATCTTGAAAATAATCTTATAAGCTTAAATCTTTTAAAAGGGATCATAATAAGTATACATTACTAACATTTCAAAATCAAGAATTTAACTGTAATACTTTTTATGGTAAATGGTCGTAGTATTAAGAAATCAATTTATAATAAATTTCTTACTAATGCTCCCTTAATATTTGATTAGGTGAAGAACTACATGGATATTATATTTTCTTCTGGTTTATAAATGTGGCACAATTATAAGAGATTATAACTTAAGGAACAACAAACAGACACTCAAGAGGGAAGAGGTCAGTTTCACTACACAAAGTATTTTTAAATGCCTTATGTTAGGTCAGCTTGACTGCTATAACAACATACCATAGAGTAGGTGGCTTAACCAACAGAAATTTATTTGCCCACAATTTCTGAAGTCTAAGATTAGGCTATCAGTACAGTGAGGTAAGGGATCACTTTCTGATTTATAGATGGTTGCCTACTTGTGTCTTTACATGGCATGGGGTGATGAGGAGGATAGGGGAAGAGAGAGAAAAGAAGACAGATAGTAAGCTCTGGGGCACTAATCCATCACAGTTGGCACCACCTTCAAAACCTAATTAATTCCCAGAGGTGCCACCTCCAAATACCTTCACATCAGGGGTTAGGGCTTCAACATAAGCATTTTAGGGCAATACAATCAGTCTGTAATATCACATCTATGGCCACCTCCCCCAAATTCATGTCCTTTCCACCTGCAAAATACATTAATTCCATCCCAACAGCCTCCAAAGACTTGTACCATTCCAATATTAACTCTAAAGTCTGAAGTACAAGGTCTCACCTAAATATCATCTAAATATGGTTAAGATTTAAATATAATCCATACTAAAGCAAAACTCCATCCAGCCGTGAACCTCTGATAGCACAGAGAAGTTATGTGCTTCCAAAATACAATGGTGGGACAGAAATCCAAAACCTAGCAAGACAAATTCCATTAGAATTTGTCATCTAGGCCCCTAGGGTGGCAGGTAGTATCAACCTCCCCTCCCCCTATCTAGGCAGGGGTCCTGCCCCTAAGGCTCTGGAAGGAAGCCATCTACTTAGCTGATGTAGTAGCCCTGATAATCTCTGAATCACCTTCAGCATTTTTCCCTTTTCTTGAAGAATAACTAGTACATGTGCATGTTGGCAGTGGAATAGCTCTATCAACCCATTCTGTCAAACCCAAGAATTTTGACAGCCTTCCTTCTTTTCATACTGTCTCTGGCCCCTTCAATTCAAACTGGCAATGTTTCTGCTCATATAATACCATGAGCTCTTTAGTGAGTGACAGGTCCACACCCTCGGTGTTCTCTTCAGAACACGCTTTCTCATATTATGGATAGGCTGACAACTTTCCATACCTGTTTCTTTTTTGAAAATTTGTTCTTCAATTCATCTATCACCTTTTGTATTTTATTATAAGTAGTCAGGAGAAACCAAGCTAATCCTGTAATACTTGCTTTGAAATTTCCTTGTATGCAATTTAAACACTTGAAAGTTCTACCTTCCACAAAACACTAGAAAAGGGTTCAGCTAGACTGACTTTATAACAAGGACTGCCTTTCCTCCAGTTTCAATAACATGTTTCTTCCATCTCAGACTTCATCAGAATCCCCCTTAGTCTGTAGCATGTACCTCAAACTCTTACAGCAGCTACACATTATCAACAGTTACAAAATTGCTTCTACATTTTTAGGCATCTTCTCAGGACCAAAGTCTTAGCCTGGGCTGCCATAATAAAATACCATAGACTGAGGGGCTGGGACAACAGAAACAGTTCTAGAGGAAGTTAAAGTCCAAGATCAGGCTGCTAGCACAGTCAGGTTCTGCTGAGAGCTCTCTTTGTGGATTACAGACAGCTGTCCTCTTGCTGTGTCCTTACATGGCAGAGAGACATCAAGCTATCTGGTGTCTTTCCCATAGAGGATCTAACCCCATCATACCAGGGCCCCACCTTCATGACCTAAGAACCTCTCAAAGACTCAACTCCAAATACCATCATATTGGGGTTTAAGACTTAAATATATAAATTTGGGAGAGATACAAACATACAGTTCATAACATGCCTTTACATTTCTACCTTGACACTAACCTGGGATGAGAAAGCTGCAATCTACAGAAACAGAGAAATAAAAGTCAGATTTAGAAAAGGCAAAGAAAAGGGGTTATCAAACAATTTGGTAAATGATTATGTTTGTTAAAACTATTTTCTATTTTTCTTCTGTAACAAATTGTTTAAAATATCAATATTCCTTCTAATATTGTTGCTATCATAAAATTAGAAATAATTTTTCCATTCACCTTAAGTTCACTCAAAAAGAAAATATGTACATAAATTTTATTTTTTAATCAACTAATTAGCAAATATTTGCTAAGCCCCTATTTTATTTTTTTAAATTTCAGATTAACATGAGGGTATAGTTAAGTTACAATGTTTGTATTTGTTAGGTGAGGTCCCTGTTGTAGTTGTATGTATAAATTTTAAATTCTTAATTTGTTCCCCCAGGAATGTTCAATCTCTTTACACAGGTTTCAGCCAGGCTATCTTATGGAGTCACAGGATTCACAGCTTCTTCTATCAGGTGAAACACAGTATTGAAAAACTCCTTATACAATTATCTTTAAAAGGGTGGGTTTTTAAAAACTCTTCAATAAGATTTAACTACTGCTTTAGTATGAATGTTTTATAGAGATCAGTCCTAAAAGATTAATCACCAAACAACCTATTAGCCAATGGTTTTGTCTTGATGATTTTTAATCATAGATTCATTTCTTTTAATATTAAGTCCTCTTAGCATGTACACTTAAAAACAAAGCAAGTCATAAAGCATTTGGTAGGTTTTTACCTGTCAGCAAGATCCACAGAAATGAAGAACAAAATATAAAGAGGCCTCATAAGAGGAGTGATTTCATAAGTATCTTGAGTTTGGAAAGTTGCAGTCTCTGTAGCTGTATTTACAATTAATGAATATTCTCCTATACATAATGTCATCCATCCAAAGAGAAACAGTGGAGCAGTGCCTCCTAAATTGCCATACAGGGAAGTTAGTCTCTCTGGAAGCATATACAATGTTCCAAGACCACACACTAATCCAGCGAGAACAGAATGAAAAAGTGTATTGGCTATATATTTCTTGCCAGGGATTAGAAATTTGACGGTCTCAGCATTAGCACAACTTGTAAATTCATACTCATCTTCTTCTGCTAAGATATCTGTGGTTAGTATTCTCTGTACTGTCACAGATTTGCTTCTGGCATATAAGCTTGTGAACTGGATGACAAGTGCGGTGAAGAGCATTAATCCACCTGAAAGTGCTGCTGTAGAATGGTCTTTCAGGATGCCTAGTTGATATAAAAGTGTTCCTGTTCCACCCCAAGCCCATGGCATTAGAAAAAGGATAATCTGATTAACATATATGTATGGAGGGGCACGATAGCCTAATTTGAGTCGAGGGCCTCCAAGAAGAGTCTGTGGAAAGCGCTTCAGAAAGAAGTCCTGTTTGTAATCGTTCAGTAGAGGGACATCTGGACTCATCCTTCTTGCTCAGGATTATTCTGAAAAGTCACATCCTCTTCTATAACACAGCAGAAAAAGAAAAAGGCTATTAATTGAAAACGTCATACATAAAACCTGGGGAAAAAGTCCCCACATAGAATTCTATATTCTCCCCTTAGCTCCTTCAAAGGGAGGATTTATAACTTTACTTCCCATTGCCTGACACATACTTGGCACTACACTGTTGGATTTTTAAAACAAAATAAAATATGATTAGCTATATTTTTATGTTTAATTATTTATTAATTTATCTAGAAATTAATATTTGGGGCTTGGCCCCAGTACCTCAAGCATCTAAGGTGCCAGCCACATACACCAGAGCTGGCAGGTTCGAATCTAGCCCAGGCCCACCAAACAATGACAACTACAACCAAAAAATAGCTGGGCGTTGTGGTGGGCACCTGCTACTTGGGAGGCTGAGGCAAGAGAATCGCTTAAGCCCAAGAGCGTGGGGTTGCAGTGAGCTGTGACACCACGGTACTCTACCAAGGGTGACAAAATGAGACTCTAGATAAAAAAAAAAAAAAAAAAAAGAAATTAATATTTGGAATTAGATACTAACTCACATTTTAAAATTTAGAGGTCAAAGCAAGTTCAAGAAACCAGTCCTCTCAACCCAAATCTGCCAGTAGTTTAGTTTAACTGGTTATTTCCCAGTGAGTTCTGGTTTTTTTTGTTTTTTTTTTTTTTTTTTGAGATAGTCTCTCACTTTGTTGTCTTGGTAGAGTGCGTAGCTTACACAAACCTCAATCTCTTGGGCTCAAGCAATCCTCTTGCTTCAGCCTTCTAAGTAGCTGGGACTACAGAAACCTGCCACAATGCCCAGCTATTTTTAGAGACGGGGTCTCACTGTAGCTCAGGTTAGTTTAGAACTCCTGTACTCAAGCAATCCACCCACCTCAGCCTTCCAGAGTACAGGATCACAGGCATCAGCCACTGCAACCAGCCTGTTTTTATTTTTTTCCTCTACCTATAAAGGTAAGCAAACTTTTTCTGTAAAGGGCTAGACAGTAAATACTTCTAAGCTTTGTGGACCATATTCTGTTGTAATGACTCAACTCTGCCATTGTAGCACAAAAGCAGCTATGAACAACACACCATATAAACGGACATTAGTGGCTGTGTTTTAGTAAAACATACAGTATTTACCCAAATAGGCTGTGAGCCACAGTTAGTCTGTGGGCCAGTCTGGTTTGGCAATCCTCAGTCCATAAAATAAAAAGATAATGCTCTAATTTCATTGAACTGAACTGGAAATACACGTGGAAAATAGAAATAGTAAGGACTACTCATGTCACTAAATAATTACTGAAAATTCAGAATTTTTCCAATAATTAAAAAAAATCCTGCTAAAATAAGTAGCATTTCAGTAAAAATCCATATAGCCAATGGCAATTTAATAAGTAGGAGGAGGAACAGAGAACTAGAAATTAGAAGACTTTATACGCCACAGAAGATGCTTATTATTATTATCATGGTAGCTATGTTACCATGGGCAAGCAATAATTCACTTTCTAGTCTCTCTGTTATCAATGTCAAGAATCTACTAGAACTGGGGAAGCATAACAGGATCTATATCATGCTTTAGACTATTTTCATTCTAAAAATCTAAAGGCCGAGGCATGTGGATTGTCTGAGCTCAGGAGTTTCAGACCAGACTGAGCAAGAGGGAGACCCTGTCTCTTAAAAAAAAAAACAAAAACCCCAAAACAGCCAGGCGTGCGGTAGGCACCTGGAGTCCCAGCTACTTGGGAGGCTGAGGCAAGAGGATCGCTTGAGCCCAAGAGTTTAAGGTTGCTATGAGCTATGATGCCATGGCATTCTACTGAGGGTAAGCAAGTGAGGCTCTTGTCTAAAAAAAAAAAAAAAATCTTAAAACAGCCTTTCTTCCAGTAAGTTTAAAAGTCTTTCTACCGTCATTTCTACCTAATCAATAACAACCCTGGAGAGAGAACTGGGGCATCCTGAAACGTTTTGAGGTCTCCTTTAAGAATTAGTGTTAAGAGCACCTCTTTGTTACACTGTTAGGAAGTTTTTTACATTGCAAACATCTGTCTTCCTCTATCTTCCAGTCATGGGTTTAGCACTGCAAAGAACAAATCAGTTTTTACTCATGAGACAGCCCCACAGGTCCTGTTTATCTATAGGCTTTGCATCAGTGGATTCAACCAACTTTGCAGATTAAAAATAGTCAGAAGAAAAGTACATCTGTACTGAACACGTAAACATTTCCCCCTTGTCATTATTCCCTAAGCGATATATCATAACAACTATTTAAATAGCTCTTATATTGTGTAAGTACCATTGGTAATTTATTTTATTTTTTTTTCCAATGCTAATTTAGAGATGATAAACCATATAAGAGGATGGTCATAGGTTATACGAAAATACCTAATTATTTGTAAATACCATTTTATATCAGAGACCTGAGCATCCTTCGATTTTGGTATCCAAGGGAAGTCCTGGAAATTATTCCCCTCTAGACCAAGGGACAACTGTACTCACAGGGCCAAACAAAATCTTAAAGGTTCATGGTTCGAACTCAGGGAATGGGAGAACTGCCTCTCTCCCCTCTACATGAGCTTTCCTGCACTGATGCCAGGCCCAGTATACTGTATTCTGATATCACTGTCTTGTAAAAGTCAAAGAGTGAGGTTCCTGTGGTTAGGGGTAAGCATTCTAATGTCAATTATCTATAGAAATGCCATCAAACAGGAAAATAAACTTGGCTGGCTGGCCTGGGTTTTGAAGCATCTGGATGTATTTGAAATTTCCCTGGGAGTAAGATAAAAGCTGACCCCCTCTTGCTTCAGGCAAGTCAAAAACAAGGTAGTATGGCTCACTGGGAAAGGCAGCCAGAAAGTGAAGATACCTTGCAGATCAGATTATCTAGCTGCATGTTACTTTCCATACTCATTTCCCTTTAAGTACTTCCGAGTCTTTTGTAAAGTCTCATTATTTAATAAAATACTCAGTGATCATATTCCGAACAGTGGAATATTCTGAAGATGTATTTTTTTGTTTGTTTTTTTTTGAGACAGAGTCTCACTCTGACACCCTTGGTAGAGTGCTGTGGTGTCAGTCACAGCTCACAGCAACCTCAAACTTTCGGGCTCAAGCAATTCTCTTGCCTCAGCCTTCCAAGTAGCTAGGACTACAGGTGCTCACCACAATGTGTGGCTATTTTTAGAGACAGGGTCTCCCTCTTGCTCAGACTGGTCTTGAACTCCTGACCTCAGACGGGTTTCAAATTCCTGGGCTCAGGCAATCCACCCGCCTCGGCCTCTCAGAGTGCTAGGATTATAGGCGTGAGCCACCATGCCCGGCTTGAAAATGTGTTATTGTAGGAATGTGGAAAGTTGCCCATATACTGAAAAAAATTGTATAAAAAAAATACGCACATCTGTGCGTATAGATGGTGGTGTATAGTTTATATATGTATAAAAAGTTTCAGAAGGATACTAAGATCTGTGTATTTTAAATGTAACATTTGACACCCCTTCAAATTACCAAATGTCCTCTAGAACTCTCAATCTCATACCCTGTAAATATATCCTGTTCTTTTCCTCCTGGGTGCTTTTGCTCATGCCCTCTCCTCTGCCTAGGATGCCCTCTCTTTCCTTCCCTAATTAGCAATTTTAGTCGACTTCCAAGAGCAATTTGGTCTGAGTCTCTCTTCTCTCTGTATAGCAAAAATACTGCTTGTTCTACATACTACAAACTGAGCAAGTCAAATCCAAAAATCCAAAATGCTCCAAAATGTGAAACGTTTTGAATGTCAACATCACACTTACAGGAGATGCTCACTGGGGCATATCAGACTTCCTATTTTCAGATTTGGGAAGCTTAACTGATATAATGCCAATATTCTAAAAACCAAAGAAATCCAAAATCTAAAACACTTCTGGTCCCAAAGATTTTGAATAAGGGATACTCACTCAACCTGTAGTCATTGTTTAATACATATAACAGAGGACATTTCCTATAGTAACTTCTTGTATAGTTTGCCTCTTTATCTGTTATCTTACCACATTTATTTCTTTTCTCTCCTAACAAGTTATTTGTGGGTAGGGACCAAATGCTGAGATTCTCAATTACCTCTATTTAGTGAAATATTTGTTGGCATGGAGAGCATGTAATACATTAATGACATAGCTTAAATAAAAAAAAGCTAGAAAACATGACATTTCTGTTTTAAAGGGAAGCTGGGCTATTTGCCATTTTTGAAAATTTCTTGCAGTGTATTCTGATGTACTCAAAACAGTTGATCCATAACCATTTATTCACAGTTTTAAATAGTTTGGAAAGTGTCTTCATTTATTTGTATTATGGAATAAAATAATGGTATCTATTAGTTCAGGAAAGATATAGCTAGAGTGCTAGAGTAGTATATCCCAAAGTAATACAGAAGCTGAGATGAGCCTAAGGGAGAAATATGGTGGGGTTCTTCGTTCTTTTTTTTATTTTTTTGAGACAAGAGTCTCAACCTACAGCCCTGAGTGCAGTGCCTGGCATCACCACAGCTCATAGCAACCTCAAATTCTTGGGTGTAAGTGATCATATTGCCTTAGCTTCCCAAGCAACTGGGACCAGGCACCCACCACCATGTTTGGCTAATTTCTGAACTCCTGGGCTCAAGCAATCCTCCCTCCCAGGCTTCCCAGAGTGCTAGGATTACAAGTGGAGCTACTGTGCATCTGGGTTTTAAGTTTAATTACAGATCTTGAAATATTTAAAAATATTTAAGAACTTAAAAGTGTTTTCTATACAGAAATCTTTTAAATGCTAACCTGAATTACTATCATAGGAAGTAAAATCAAAATAATGAAAACTTACTCCCTAAGAGAGAATTTTGCATATACTTGTGAAAGACTGTTAATTCCTTGAAGGACTAATGCACGTATACAGCTGCTACTGACATGGTGAAATAAAATACAGCTTAAGACTTATGTCACATCCCACTTCTGACACCACTTGTCAGGGCCCGGCTTAACTAGGTTTAGAATGCAGACCACTAAGCTATCTTGCTCAGGAACAATTTCTCTTAGGTACCTGAGGGCTCTCTACTTTAGCTGATGGGAGAGAGAGAGTCTCAGAAACAGTAAAGCAGTCTTAGAATAGATAGATCTTAATCTTTAGCAGAGCTTGGTAATCTTCAGCAGAGAGACGCCGTGCTGGCGTTCTGCAGGCAGAAGAGGAGACAGAGTCAGAGTAAGTGGATCCATGATAGAATGCACATGCTCCCGAATGCCTTCTCCTCCAGCCTAATATAAGGCTGACCTCGTGCCTCTCAACACCACAGGTGTAGAGACCGCCAATTCACCACTGCTCTCATCTCATGAGCTCTTGTGCTTGTTAGGAGTGCTAAATCCCTCTCTATGCCCTTTTCACTGAGGTGTTCCATTATTGAGCTACACAGGTATTTCTTATAAATCTCACTCCTCCTAGCCATAGGCTATATGGGCTGCTACAGACTTTGAGGAAAAACAAACTGTGAAAAGAGAACTTAAGGGATATAGATGGCATCCCAACACTAATTTAGACCCTATGTTTTCTTCATATGCTACTTTGAAATGGGCCAATAAAACAGCCACAGCAATTTTGCTTTATTTGAAAGCTAAGTTGTATTTCTTACACATTACTCAGAAGGATAAGAAATAGAGATCTACTAAATAATCTAATGTAAGGGAATTCTTAGTTCCCAAAACTGCAATTCAGCAATCATAAACATTCCTTAAAACAAAGAGAAGTATAGAAGAAGACCAAGTGCCCATCCACCCATGAATGGATTAATAAATTGTGGTATATGTATACTATGGAATATTATGCAGCCTTAAAAAAAGATGGAGACTTTACCTCTTTTACATTTACATGGATGGAATTGGAACATATCCTACTTAGTAAAGTATCTCAAGAATGGAAGAAAAAATATCCCATGTACTCAGTACTGTTATGAAACCAATTTACAATCACTCACACTTTCATATGAAGAATAGATCACAACTATGGCCCAGGATGAAGGAGGGAGGAGGGGAGTGGGAGGGTGAATGTTGGGATCACATGCAAGGGTACATGTCGGATCTAAATAGTATAGAGTATAAATGTCTTATTTTTTTTTTTTTTTTTTGAGACAGAGCCTCAAGCGGTTGCCCTGGGTAGAGTGCTGTGGCATCACTGCTCACAGCAACCTCCACCTCCTGGGCTCAAGTGATTCTCCTGCCTCTGCCTCCCAAGTAGCTGGGACCACAGGCGCCTGCACAACACCCAGCTATTTTTTGGTTGCAGCCGTCATTGTTGTTTGGTGGGCCCAGGCTGGATTTGAACCCACCAGCTCAGGTGTATGTGGCTGGTGCCTTAGCCATTGAATGTCTTAACGCAATAACTAAGTAAACGAGATGTGGTATATATTAACCAGTGTGATGGAAGCGCATAATTCTATATGAAATCAGCACACTGTACCTCATAAATGCGCTAATGTATACATGATCTATGTGTTTACGATTTAGTAAGAAAAAAAAAACAAGTTCCTGATGCTTACTAGACAAAAGGATAATTGAAAATACACTGACATTTTATCCACTCTGATGGCCTCTGGAGACATTTAAACAGCTGCTCAATACC
>CAUYRH010052930.1:0-10069 GCA_963574655.1 Perodicticus potto
TGTGGCTGGCGCCTTAGCCCGCTGAGCCCATCACCCATTCTTGTGTGTTCTTCCTCTTGGTGCTAGTGAACATTCTCACTTGTCTCTGTCTTCTAGCTACCAGTCCGTTTCAGATCCCCATAATTCTTTTTTTTTGAGACAGAGCCTCAAGCTGTCACCCTGGAGAGAGTGCTGTGACATCACAGCTCACAGCAACCTCCAATTCCTGGGCTCAAGCGAGTCTCCTGCCTCTGCCTCCCAAGTAGCTGGGACCACAGGCGCCCGCCATAACGCCCGGCCATTTTTTGGTTGCAGCCGTCATTGTTGTTTGGCGGGCCCGGGCTGGATTCGAACCCGCCAGCTCAGGTGTACGTGGCTGGCGCCTTAGCCCGTTGAGCCACAGGTGCCGAGCCGCTCCTCTGAGTTTTCAGCAGCTTCTCTTTTCTAGAGCAAATTCTAGAGCAAGTTTTGAAGCCTCAGAATCAACCAGGACCTCCTTCAGCTACCCCAACTACCTTTCCTCTGTTGATCCTGTGTCCTTGTCCTGGCTTTAACATGGAACTTTCTCATGGCTCTTTTTCTTCAAGAACCTTGACCATCTCTCGTGACCCTTGCTCTCTTGTAGCAGAGTGAAAAGTAGCTTGCCCCTTCTTTGTAGTCTGCTGGTGTCCCTTGATGTCAAGAGGAGGCTTGGCATAGGCCGCTGTTCCTCTAAGGCAGCGGTCCTCAACCTGTGGGTCACGACCCCTTTTAACTGTATTAAAGGTTCGCGGCATTAGGAAGGTTGAGAACCACTGCTCTAAGGAATGTCAGCGCTAGCTCCTGAAACCCCTTCCCTGCCCTCTCTGGTGTTGCTGCTCCTCACCTAGGCACCTGCCATCTACCTGGAATGTTGTGGCACTTGGTCTTTCAGTCCACCCTTCACTTGGCCTCCGGATTCAATCGTCCTAA
This sequence comes from Perodicticus potto, assembly GCA_963574655.1. Classification (NCBI taxonomy): domain Eukaryota; kingdom Metazoa; phylum Chordata; class Mammalia; order Primates; family Lorisidae; genus Perodicticus; species Perodicticus potto. Next base: position 931 of record CAUYRH010052930.1, read on the forward strand.
GATACTTCTGGCTACGATACTCCTCAGCTGAACCACGAACAGTGGCTCCCCTTCCTCTGCTTTAATTCCAGACTCGGCATGGCCTTGAAGGTTCCCAAACTGAGACTCTATATACCTCCAGAGTTTCACCCCTCCATGCTTCTCCAGAGTCTTCCCTTGTGGCAGGTGGAGCCTGCAGGCTTCACATTACTCTGCTTCTATGCTTATACTGTTCTGTCTGGAATTCTGTGCTTCCCTATACTCGGGGTTAGTTGTCTCAATTTTAAAGCTTTTTCTGACTTTCTTCTTTATTCTCCCATCTTTTTTTTTTTTTTGAGACAGAGTCTTTCTCACTATGTTGCCCTTGGTAGAGTGCCATGGCATCATAGCTCACAGCAACCTCAAACTGTTGGGCTTAAGCGATTCTCTTGCTTCAGCCTCCCAAGTAGCTGGGACTACAGGCACCTGCCACAATGCCCAGCTATTTTTTGTTGCAGTTGTCATTGTTGTTTAGCTAGCCTGGGCTGGGTTCGAACCCACCAGCCTTGGTGTATGTGGCTGGCGCCTGAACCACTGTGCTATGGGGGCCTAGCCTATTCTCCCATCTTTTAGTTGCTTTATTTTCTCCCTTTGAACATCCCTTTTTCTTTGAAGCTATCTATTTGCCTGGCTCCCACTGCCTTTCCCTGGACAGAAAACTTGCTGTTGGCAGGATTTTGTGTCTGTCCATCCTGTCAGTACCTGAGACCTGGTAAATGTTTACAGGGTAGAGGGTGCCTAGAGGAGGGGCAGGTGAGTGGATAGGGGAGAGGTGAACACATTCTGGCTTTGAGGACACCCTGTCTGCGTGTTGTCAGACCTTGCATTGATTATTTGTTGGAAAGGTAGTATGGCTATGTCTTCTCTCTGAGTTTTCAAAAAAAGGAAAGAAAAATAAAGATTAGAAACAAAACGATTGGTGTGAATTCCTATAGGAGAAGAAAGAACTCTTCTGCCAGTTCTCAGGCATATGGTGTCACTCCTAGGATAGGATCCTCCATACGTGCTTGGCAGCTTCTTGAGAACCTCTCCTTTTTTTTGGAATAAGAACTTACGGTTTTGCATAGTTACGTATTTCAAAACAGATGCTTAGACTATGAAGTTACTGAAAATGAGCGTGGTTGCAATATGTCCCATTTTATACCACTTAAGCAGAGCACTAGGCTTCTGGTAAGTAGCCAACACAGGCCATAGGGTATCTCAGCTGTCCTTGGACCTGATAGCTCACTATCTACACAGTCTTAACACAGTCATTTCAGTGATATCAGGTATTGAAATCAGAATTTTTTTATTGAAAAATTGATTTAGTATGGTTTTTACCTTATCCTCTGGCAGTTACTTTGAGAAAGGGGATGATTTAAATTCTTCAGTCCTCTCATTCCCATATAAGCAAGAAGTAGTAATGTTTTTCTTTCTTTCTTTTTTTTTTGCAGTTTTTTGGCCAGGGCTGGGTTTGAACCCACCACCTCCGGCATATGGGGCTGGTGCCCTAGTCCTTCGAGCCACAGATGCCGCCCAAGAAGTAGTCACTTTAATGTCACTTTCTTAAAATTTACTGTTATATGATTAGTAATAGATCTAGATTGGTTAATTCATATAAAGCTCTGAGCAGTGTCTGGCACATAGTACTGTATATATATATATGCTATTCTTTTTTCCCTATGTATAGAAGTCTGTGAAGTAGGATCCCATTTTACAATTACAAAGTTCTTTACTGAAGCTGAAGCAGTTTCTGCCCCTACCTGTTTAAAGGGTATTCTTTTTGGATCCATTTTTCTGTGTTCATTAGAATTCAAAATGGTTATCCTTTTTTTTTTTCCAAGCTGTCACCCTGGATAGAGTGCTGTGGCATCACAGCTCACAGCAACCTCCAATTCCTGGGCTCAAGCGAGTCTCCTGCCTCCGCCTCCCAAACAGCTGGGACTATAGGCTCCCGCCACAACGCCCAGCCATTTTTTGGTTGCAGCCGTCATTGTTGTTTCGCGGGCCTGGGCTGGATTTGAACCCGCCAGCTCAGGTGTAAGTGGCTGGCGCCTTAGCCCATTGAGCCACAGACGCCGAGCCCAAAATGGTTATCTTTTGAAGTTTGCTTGTTGGATTCTGTGGCATATGAGAGAATGGATGAAGTAGGGTTGTGATATCAGCCCTCCCCTTTCCACCAGTGGGCATCCCCCAAGTGTCTTTCCTCCTGTGCAGGTAAGAGTGTGGGGCCAAGGAAAGTCAAGCAGCGGGCCCAGGGTCACCCAGCCTTGTGACAAGTGACCTCCGCTGGCTACTAAGGGCAATGTCAGCGATTGGTCTGGATTTTGTATTCTCAATGAAAGAACAGCAGAGTGGTTGGTGAATTCAGTCTGGGATAAGTATAATTCAATATTGAAAAGTGCCTTTGTGACATCTGGTGCCATATGAGGAGGCTATTTCCATGCCGAAATCCTGGTGTTCCTCACTAATAACTTGAATTGATTGAACTATTTGCTGTTAATGTGGTCATGGTATGCTCTGAGTGAGAAATCACACTCGTGCTCCTGCCGTCCCTTTCCATTTCTGTATCAGTGTCTATAAGAAAAATATTTTGATTTGCTATTTAGGTCAAAATGCTTATATGTAGCCACCTTGTAAAAAATTGAGGAGGTAGTTAACCCTCAAAGTCTCATAATGCATTTCTACTGCAGTGTAGGGCATTTTCATGTGGCAAGTTTCATGATGTCTTTCAGGAAAATTGGGAGGGTTTTGTAAGGAAAAAGTTTGAAAAATTTTTAAAGATGTAGAAGGACCATGGCCTGAGGTGGTTGGAAAGATTAGTAAGGACATAAGGAGGAAGGACAGCATTGTGGACCAGGAGTTGTTGGGTCATTAGAAACAAGCCAGAAATGTGAGCCTTAGGTACAAAATATAGCCCTTAATACTCAAGCTGTACATTTAAAAATGGAATTTTATCATAATGGGTTACCTGAAATGAGCTGTCAGTTGTTAATACTACCGTTCTTGTCCTGAGTTGAATATTTATAGAGATTTACTTTTTATTGCAGATTACGTATTACAGGAAACATCTTGGGACAGTCCTAGATGTCATGTGCTGTAACTAGAGTTGAATAGTATTTTTGTCATTTCTGAGAGGTGATGTGTTCTTTCTTATCTTTCCAAGTGTGATATTTCCAAGTGTCAGCTTCTGAAAAGTAGTATTAACATTATGTGAAAACCGGAAATGACTATTTCTTTCACGTATTTTCTTTTTCAGAGAGCGATGATCTTCAAAATGAAGACTCTGGAAAATTTTAGGTTCTCCATAGGAACTACAAAAATTGAAGGAAAGGAAACTTTCAAAAGGAAATTGTTTTGAAAGTATGTTTACAATGAACTGATACTGTTGACAGGTTTCCTTTTTTTTTTTTTTTTTTTGTAAGAAGGTTGTATTTATGGTAAAAGGAAACTGGACTAACAATGAGGCCAAAGACTTTTCCTGCCACGACTTATTCTGGAAATAGCCGGCAGCGATTGCAAGAAATTCGGGAGGGTTTAAAGCAGCCATCCAAGTCTTCGGCTCAGGGGTTACCCTTGGGACCAAACAGTGACACTTCCCTGGATGCCAAAGTCCTGGGGAGCAAGGATGCTGCCAGGCAGCAGCAGCAGATGAGAACCACCCCTAAGTTTGGACCTTACCAGAAAGCATTGAGGGAAATCAGATATTCTTTGTTGCCTTTTGCTAACGAATCGGGCACTACAGCAACTGCAGAAGTCAACCGGCAAATGCTGCAGGAGCTGGTGAATGCAGGATGTGACCAGGTGGGTGCAGACCCCCCGAGGGGCAGAGGGAGGGGGTGGCAGCTGCAGTTGAGGCACTCAGAATCCTTTGGCAGTTAGTTGTTCGAAGGGTTTCAGTGGCTACTACTCATGGAAGTGTTTCTAGCTAAAACCCAAGGCTCTTTTAATGCTGCTTTATTGAACTATTTGCTTCTTTCTCTCTGAAAAGGTCTTTTGAGCTGTATCTCCTTTTCAGGGAAGATCCAGAAGTTTCTGGGCTCTCCTGAAATTGTACCACATGTAATTGCTGTTCTGTTCTAGTGAAGATGAGAGGGGCATTCACACTTGCTCCTTTTTTGGGTTCTACTGAGCTGCCATGGAGAAGAGACTGGCTTCCTTTATTTTATTTATGGTTTGTGCAGTTTTTTACTTAACTAGGGTAAGGGTTGATGAACATGCATCATCTATTCTCTGACGCTGTTTTTACCTATTTTAGAAAGTAATGTATATATTGTTAGAGGTAATACATTTCTATTCAGAAAATGAGATAGAATAGAAAAGACAAAATTTGGGAAACATCAAAATGGTGACAGCATAATCTGACTTCTCATTTGCTAAGGAATAAAGGATACAGTAATGGAGGGAGCATCAATTATCATAAGTATACAACATATAGCATATAGTGGTGATACATGTATGATCCCTTAGCAATTCAGGGACCTGCATAAAATCCAAGTTGAGAGGACCTTACAAAATGGAACTAGTATCCAACAAAGTAAGAATGTCATTAGTGAAATGCAACCAGTAAAAACATAATTGCAGTATGAAATGACTTTATTACCGGCTCGGCGCCTGTGGCTCAACAGGCTAAGGCGCCAGCCACGTACACATGAGCTGGCGGGTTGGAATCCAGCCCGGTCCGGCCAAACAACAACGATGGCTGCAACCAAAAAAAAAAAAATGGCCGGGCGTTGTGGCGGGTGCCTGTAGTCCCAGCTACTTGGGAGGCGGAGGCAAGAGACTTACTCGAGCCCAGGAATTGGAGGTTGCTGTGAGCTGTGATGCCACAGCACTCTATCCAGGGTGACAGTTTGAGGCTCTGTCTCAAAAAAAAAAAAAAAAAAAAAAGAAATGACTTTATTACCAATAAATCACAGTTCCATGAAATGGAATAAGCTAAGTATTTTTACTGCCTTGGAAAATTAGTAAGATTTCATGCTCAAAACATTTCAGGATGGCTTGAGTACTTTAGTTTCTTAGAAATAATCTAATAATGTACTACTAGCATCACAATCACAGGAAAAGGCTCACAGTATTTCCCAAAGCAATCTCAATCCCCTTGTTTTTGTTTATTACTATAGAAATTAACTAGAGCATTTACATTTCTCAAATGATGTGTTTGTGAAACAAATCCAGCTATTTAGTAGGGGCATTCCTTGACACTTTGGGATATACAGGGATTAATTTGTGTCCAGCAAGCATTGTTATGTTGAGTTGCTTTCATTAAAGCCCAGGATCATGAGTAATATGGTGCAGAATGTTTTAGCAGGGGAAGCTGACAGCAGAGGCATGACCTTTCTCATTGTTAAAAGTATGGAGTTGAATATGCTGCCAAGAGCTGTCTATTCCTTGACAAACAGAACCCAATGGTTTTGCAAGTAGGGAAGGAGCAGTCCTGGGGAAATAGCGAATAAGACTGCAGAGAGACTTTGAGGCCAACAGCAAAGCTTAAAATCTTCTGTAAATCACTTGCAAATAAAAGAGGCAATCAGAGCCTGGGTATTTGTTGCAGTTGTGTTTCAGCGGTAAGAAAAAGAAACAAGTCAAGCAAATAATCCAGAATATGGGTGGGATCTTACTAGGGTAAAATCCATTAGCGATAATTACAGTGCAAGAAATAATAAAGCTGGTGCTGTTTCCAACGGAGTGAAACACAAATACAGTAAAATTAAGGATCATGACACCAATGAAGTTCATCAACATTTAATTTATGTTAATTGCAAGCAGAATGGGCTCCATTTACCATATTTAATGCTCCTGAAATAATTCTGTCAGTTTGGTATAGAGTGTTAGTTTATAACTTAAAACAGCTGTGCCTTCTCCCAATCCCTCCAACTCAGACTTCTCTTGGACTGGATAAAAGGTGCATTTGCTTTCAGAAAATTCTGGTAGGAAAGTCATTATGTGAGTCCAAATAATGCGAGAGAAGCTGTGTGCATCTGTGGGATAAAAAGATGATTAGACTCCAGTATAACAGTAAAGAGGAATCTTACTGTTGCAGCTTTCCCCCTTTGTCTCCTATTGTGTTGCCTTTCCATTTAGATTGTTTTGTTCCTGTTTTTTGAGTGTAAGTGTTGTCTTTAACCGCTGCATTCATCAGAATGTTCATGTTTTCCCAAGTTCTTACAGGTACCAAGTGTTGATTCACACTTTCATATGCAATATTTTATTTATTACACATGTACACACAAATTTTTCCATTTTATTTGTACTAAGACTTACTGAAAATATTTACTTCAGTGTTTGTAAATGGGTGTTCTCTTTTAAACTTCTTTTTAGTAAAGTAAAATTTACATTAAAAAGTGCACTATTCCTAAGCATACAGCTTAGTGACTTTTCACATATTAAGCACCCCCACTTAACTCACATGTATGTGTGTGTGTGTGTATGTATATATATATATATATTTTTTTTTTTAGAGACAGAGTTCACCCTTGGTAGAGTACCATGGCGTCACACAGCTCACAGCAACCTCTAACTCCTGGGCTTAGGTGGTTCCCTTGCCTCAGCCTCCCAAGTAGGTGGGACTACAGGCGCCTGCCACAACACCCGGGTATATATGTATATTTTTGATTAGCTTAAAAAAAAACTATATATATATATATTTTTTTTTTTTTTTTTTTTAAGAGACAGAGCCTCAAGCTGTCACCCTGGGTAGAGTCCTGTGGCATCACAGCTCACAGCAACCTCCAACTCCTGGGCTCAAGTGATTCTCCTGCCTCAGCCTCCCAAGTAGCTGGGGCTACAGGCGCCCGCCACCATGTCTGGCTATTTTTTGGTTGCAGCCATCATTGTTTGGTGGGCCCGGGCTGGATTCGAACCCGCCAACTCAGGTGTATGTGACTGGCGCCTTAGCAGCTTGAGCCACAAGCGCTGAGCCCATATGTATATTTTTTTGAGATGGAGCCTCAAGCTGTCGCCCTGGGTAGAGCGGCATCACAGCTCACGGCAACCTCCAACTCCTGGGCTTAAGCGATTCTCCTGCCTCCGCCTCCCAAGTAGCTGGGACCACAGGTGCCTACCACAACGCCCATCTGTTTTTTAGTTGCAGCCATCATTGTTGTTTGGCGGGCCTGGGCTGGATTCTAGACTACCAGCTTGGGTGTATAGATCTGGCACCTTAGCCGCTTAAGCCACAGGCGCCAAGCTGAGCTTATATATTTTTAATTAAAATATTTTAAAATGGGCCAGTCTCAGTGGCTCATGCCTATAATCCTAGCAATCTGTAAGGCTGAGGCAGGTGGATTGTTTGAGTTCACAGGTTCGAGACCAGCCTGAGCAAGAGCAAGACCCCATCTCTAAAGATAGCTGTGCATTGTGGTGGGTGCCTGTAGTCCAGCTACTTGGGAGGCTGAGGCAAGAGAATCTCTTCAGCCCAAGAGTTTGAGGTTGCTGTGAGCTATGATGCCACAGCATTCTACCAAGGGTGACAAAGTCAGACTCTGTCTCAAAAAAAAATAAAATAAATAAATAAGTACATATATATTTTTATTTTAAAATGGAAATTTCTAGGAAAAGACTATAGGATAAGCATTTTCTGAGTAATGATATGTATGTCAAGTAATATAATGATGATAAATCTTTTGCACATAAGTTACTGAAGACATGAAAATTCCTACGTGAAAAAACACTAGACCAATAGATTAATACAGTAGGACCTCCATAGCTGACCACCTCCCTAAACTGACAACCTCCTTAAGTTGACCTGATTTTCGTAGATCAGATAGGCACCACATGTATGTATCAGTACAGTAGGCCTAGTTCCTTATGTTGACCACTTCCGTGTGTTGACCAGTTTGTCACAGTCCCTTGAGTGGTCAACTCACAGAGGTTCCATTGTATTTTTTTTTTTTTTTTTTGAGACAGTCTCAAGCTTTTGCCCTGGGTAGAGTGCCATGATGTCATAGCTCACAGCAACCTCAAAACTCTTGGGCTCAAGCGATTTTCTTGCCTCATCTTTCCAAGTAACTGGGACTACAGGTGCCTGCCACAATGCCTGGCTATTTTTTTGTTGCAATTATTGTCATTTTAGCTGGCCCAGGCCGGGTTCGAACCCGCCAGCCTCAGTGTATGTGGCCAGCACCCTATCCACAGAGCTATGGGTGCCGCCATATTTCTTAAGGAGTTCTTTAAAAAGAGACTTAAGGGGGTGGTGCCTGTGGCTCAAAGGAGGAGCGGGCCGGCCCCATATGCCAGAGGTGGTGGGTTCAAATCCAGCCCTGGCCAAAAACTGCAAAAAATAAATAAATAAATAAATAAAAAGAGACTTTTATTTATTTATTTTTTTTTGAGACAGAGCCTCAAGCTGTCACCCTGGATAGAGTGCAGTGACCTCACAGCGTACAGCAACCTCCAATTCCTGGGCTCAAGCCAGTCTCCTGCCTCCGCCTCCCAAGTAGCTGGGACTACAGGCACCCGCCACAATGCCTGGCCATTTTTTGGTTGCAGCCATCATTGTTGTTTGGCGGGCCCGGGCTGGATTCGAACCCGCCAGCTCAGGTGTACGTGGCTGGCACCTTAGCCCGTTGAGCCACAGGCACCGAGCCTGTAAGAAAAATTCTTAATCCTATAATCCACATATCTGCCACTTACATTTTATTGGTACTTCCTTTCATTCTTCTCTGTACCTATGCACATTTTTAGATCACGCTGTATATTTTGATCATATTGCACATTTCATTTTATCATTACATTATGTGAATTTCTGATATAATGATTCAAAACTATAACTTTAATAATATAACATTACAACTATGGACATCTATAAAATGTTTAGCATATCCATACTGTTGAACTCTCCCTCTTGTCTGCCTGTTACTCTTAGTGTTTCATGGAAAATTCTAATATATGGTAGAGTGCACTGGCTTATTATTTCTTTAGGACAGATTTATAAAAATAGAATAACTGGGCTAAAGGTTATGCATTTTTTTTTTTTTGAGACAGAGCCTCAAGTTGTCACCCTGGAGAGAGTGCCATGGCATCACAGCTCACAGCAACCTCCAATTCCTGGGCTCAAGCGAGTCTCCTGCCTCTGCCTCCCAAGTAGCTGGGACTACAGCTGCCCGCCACAACACCCGACCATTTTTTGGTTGCAGCCGTC